>CM016721.1:87261960-87446563 GCA_005771605.1 Scutellaria baicalensis | reverse complement strand
TATATGATAACCTTTTCAAAAACTCTTATCAAATCATGCCACATTAATTTGGGGAGAGATACAACTTCAAACACAATTGTAGTTTCCAAAGATCACTTTGAATTTATCATTTATCATATTTGCAAAAGTTATCAAAATAACTTCGGAATAGGATATAGTAATTATTTTCAAATCATGTTTTATAAGCACTCTCATCATCATAGGTGAGATCTAGAATTCTTTTATCCCACCACATGTGTTTGTGCACTTCCATTTCTCTTGAAGCAATTAAAATTTAATGGGATTTCCCATTTTAGTCAAATGGGACACCTTGCAATATGTGATTATTATACTATAAAGCTCCAATCTTGATTATTTTTTCTCATAAACCTCAAAAGAAATGATGGATTATTGGCTTCTTGAGATCAAAGAGAAAATCCTTTCTTCTCCTTCACAACAACCATTCTCAATCCCACCACCACCACCATCTCCTAGTTTCAATCTGAACAACAAGATAAGCCCAAGCATACTTCTAATCATCATCATTCTTGCAGTTATCTTCTTCATCTCTGGCTTACTTCACCTTCTTGTAAGATTCTTAACCAGACCTCCAAACAGAAACCCTAATGAGATCGACGATTTCTCAGCCCTTCAAGGCCAGTTGCAGCAGCTTTTTCACTTACATGATTCTGGGGTCGATCAGTCTTTCATAGACACACTTCCTGTGTTCGATTACAAAGCCATTGTGGGAGTGAAAGATCCGTTTGATTGTGCAGTTTGTCTGTGTGAATTCGAGTTCGAAGATAAGCTTCGATTGCTACCAAAGTGTAGCCATGCTTTTCACATGAACTGCATTGATACTTGGCTTTTATCTCACTCCACTTGCCCTCTTTGTAGAGCAAGTTTGGTTGCTGATTTCCCTAGGAACAGCCATCGTTCGCCTGTGGTCATGATTCTTGAATCTGGGAGTCAGAGTTCTAGAGAGAGAGTGGTGGAGAGAGAAGGTGGGAATTCAGTCATTGGAGTGAGCTCCCATTTGGGTAGCATTTACAGCGAGGATAATGATGATTTTGGGTTAGGTTATGAAGATGAAATGGGAGTGAAAGAAAATGAGATTTCAAGGGAAAAGGTTGTGTCAATTAAGCTTGGGAAATATAGAAGAAATGGTGGTGAAGATGAAGGAATTGGTGAGATAAATGGTGAAGCAAGAAGATGCTTTTCAATGGGGTCATTTGCTTATGTGATTGATGATAACTCATCATTGAAAGTTGCTATTACAAGTCTATGAAGAAACAATCTAGTAAAAAGGCAGGTCATAGTTAGCAATGTCAGAATGTGAGTGCGACTCAAGAAGTGAATTGTTCAATGGTTTTGAAGCATTCAAGATTCTTGAAATTGGAATGGTGGCAATGAGAATTGTAAGTCCATTATTGGAAGCAAAAGGGACAAGTTTTTCAGTGTCGAAGATTTGGTAAGGGGAAAGAAAGATGAGGCTAATGAAGCAAGAATGAAGTCATCAAGAAGAGCTTCTCGTTCCGGTTTCCGATGAACCGGAATCCGGTGAATTCAGGTGAACCGGCCACCAAGAACGGCGGTGTGTTCTGAGATTGAAGGCCAATCTAACAGTTTGGGTTGTGAAGATGAGTACCCATCTTTTGGGAGGAGGACACTTCAATGGCTAATGGGAAGGCAAAATAAGGTTGTTCATGATCCATCTTTTTCAACCAATGTTTAAATTCTTAATATTTGCTTTTCATTTGATATGATTTAATCTTTTAGAACTGTATTTTTCTTTGATAAACGAAGAAAATGTTGTTATGCAGTGGAGAATAGGAAACTGGAGGATATAGAAAAAAACAGATGCTATTTTTTTATGCAGTAAAATGAGGTGGATTCTTGTTGATTTTTCTTCACTAAATTTTGGGTTATTTCATTTTCCATTGCAAAAAAAATCTCTAAAATTATATTTATAACTATTTGTTTGATTAATTTATTTTATTTTAATTTTTTGTGAGAAGTGTATGAATCGATTTTAAAGGGGTATGTATTAATTGACTAGAGTGGAAAGGCAATGATGTTTGTATTGATAAGTATGTGAATTTGTTTTATTGGTCTTTAAAAATGCATCTCAACCATCTCAGTATTAATAGCTTTTAATGGGTTTTAATTTAGTTGGACAGTGCAAATTTTTTTTAGAAATAAATAAAAATATCACTCATGTATAAAAGAGCAGCCACAACGCCAGATGTAGCACTGTTTTTATTGAAAATATTTTTTAATTATTTAACGAAAATGAAAATAACTAATTAAAAAAGATCGTAAAAAAAAAAAAAAAAAGCATTAGCCATTGTGTATATAAAGATCGTAAATGAAAAGAAATAAATATAAATCAAAATATGGTTAGTGATTTTGAATTTAATAATGAACCCATAAAAATGTTGTAGAAATGGTTCAATTATTGTCAAATAAAGGCTTTGTAAGAGTGAGTGAGATTTCTTTCTTTCGACATAGTAGTGATGTGAAAATTGTAATATAGAAAACTTGAAAAAACTTTTACCATGTGTTTATTATTGAGGATGCATTAAGCAACCATGTTTGAGATTTACATCAATGTCTTTTAAGAAGAACTTGAGACATTGTACTACCGAGATTGAATTGATTATCAAGGAAATCAGCTAATATTTGTTCATCAATCTTGAAATTTGATCTAAAAAATGATGCAGTTAAGTGTTTGCATGAAGTCGACAAGAATCATATTTTCGTATAAATTGTCTAAAAAGACATTTATAATTATGATAGTATAAATTTCAATACCCTTTTAACTTTTTTTTCCTTAACAAGCTAAATTTTGAGGTTTTATAAGAAAAAAAAAAGTGCATGAAAATTTATTTTTCATATATTCGAATTGAATAACTTCAAATTCTCGAGTGAATATCTCTTCAAAATCTTTGAGTGAGGTATCTCGAACTCATTTTTACAAACTCATATTTGAAGACTGATTATCTATTATGACATATGAGTTTGCTTATGTCATAAAATTGAATCGATAAAATTATACTTCAACACTAAATATTAACCATTAAAATGACCGATATCCAAATATATATCTCTAGTCTTAAGATGTCATTGGTTAACATCCTACATTTGAAAAGCAGCATCCGATGTTGGTACTATGTTGTTTTCTAATTATTAACTTTAAAATGTCATAATTGCTAAGAGAAATTGTTTGGTAGTTGATTAATTCAATTTGATGGGTGTAATCCATATATAGAAGTGCTTATATTATATGTCCTTAATATGATCATTTAAGTCTATTTTTTCATTCTCATTGTACAAAGTACTATTAAATTAGAGTAGTACACCTCTTCTCATTCCTTTCAGAATTCACAATTCAAAATTCTATGATTTCGATGTAAAAACTCATTTCCTCATTCAAAATTGTGTAGTGATTCATTAGAGATTAGTCCAAGCTGAGATAGTAAGTGAGAGGCCAAAGCCCACAATTGAAAATGGGCCCTTCACACGAACCATGCAAATCTAATTGGGCCCCACCGCCCCAAAACAAGGCCCAAATATACCAAAAGAAATGAATCAATTCTTAGCAAAAATAAAAGTCCAAATTATGATCATAAAATGGTAATGGTAAGGAAATAGCGGAATGTTCGGTGCACTTTTATGGCATAATGGTAAAATGTCTATAAATGCACAATCAATTTACTTAAAATTGAATTTACTTTAATAACATAAACAATAGTCTTTATTCCTAGTCGGATAAGAAATAATTAGATTAATAAATATGAATCTTAATTATAATTAGATTTCTTGTTCGACAAGAATTATAATTAGATTAGTGTAAGGGTGTGATAGTATTATTTTTGATAATGCCTCCCCTTTTGTTCTCTCTTATCCATATAAATAAATTTATTGGGCTTTTTCATGGGATATGAGCTTTTATTATCTTTATTCTCAATTGGGCTTTGTTTACGTAGCCCAATATAATTCAAGCCCATATCAATTAGGGTTAGAGTTGAGTTTATATAAGAAATCACAATTTATATCTCAATAGATCTTAGATTCACGCCAAACATTAGAGACCAAAAAACACTCTTCTCTTTTCATCTAAACGCCACTTTTATAGAGATTAATCGAAGGTACAAATTCTTTCTTCTTTTATTTTTTTAAGTTTTAAATAGATTTAATATCTATGATACTTTCTTATATTTTAAAGTGATTTTTGGAATTCATCACCGGATTTTATTGGTTCCACTTTTGCAGATCAAGATGGGTTTCCCCATAGAATTTCGTCTTCATATTGAAGCAAAAAAACCCATAGAAATTCATCATTATATTGAAGTAAAAAAACCCACACAAGAAAAAAAACCCACACAAGTGTATCAATATAGTGGTCCAGTAACCGTTGTAGTTGTTTTATTGGGTTCCTTACTCATCGCCAAACTACTCAGCACAAGAGGCGGCGGCGGCCGAGACGGCTCCCCGGACGGCGGTCGCGGCGGCCATCACGGCTCCCCACGGTGGTGAAGACTTTGATTTGGCATTCCTTTCGCTTTTGATTCAGATATTCTTAAATTTTAGTTTTTATTTTGACTTAGTTCTTGAATTTTTTTTAATTTTTTTTTCTATTTCACTAAACGAGATATTTTAATTCTTGTTTTGACTAGCCTCCAGTGTCCATAAATTTTGTGTCAATTTAAATTGGATAGAAAAATTCATCTCAAAATTTATAATGATCATCATTACATCTATAGTATTTCACATTAAATAGACTAGTTTTTTTCCATGACGACAAATCCTAAATAATGTAATTGTAATGTAGCGAAACGAAAATAATGTATATTCAAAATATATGATTTTATGTTAAAACTTATAAATTTCATGAAATAAAAAATCTCTTAATAGATTATACATTCTTAAAAAATTGAAATTAGTTAGAAAAAATTGTGGTTCAAGTAAACGTAGTTATAAAACTACACACTTGGATAATTAAATAAAACGAAATATTTGTGTTCACTCTTTTAATATTTCATATATGTTAAAAGGTAAGACTTTACATTTCCCATACTCTTTTAATGTTTAATGAAAAGTGTAAGAGCTCTTACAAGGGAAATGGATGGGATTCAACAAACTCACTAGTTTTTGCTTCTATGATTGTATTATATTAAAATCAAATTAATTTTTATTTATATGGAAATATGTGTGAAATATGTTATTAATACATTCCTTCTCTATATGTGTCAATACATTGTATCTAATAATAAGATAGACATGATTTTCAAATAACCATAATTATCGAAGTAATAATAGAAAGATTGTACTTGCCATAATTTTTTAAAATATACTATAATTAATATCAATATAATTATTAATTCTATACTATGGGTTTTATTTAAGATACTATAATGAATATCAGTATAATTGTTAATTTTATATTTTGAGTTGTTGAGAAGATGACATGTGTTATTAGCGGTTGTGCCCTTTTTTTTTTTTTAATGTCTATATAAAGATAACAGGTAATCAATCTAAAATTTATAAGATGAAAATAGAAAGTGGGTGAATAAAGAATTAAAAATCTTAAAAAGAATAAAAATTGTTTGATAAATTGTACTTCCTCCGTCCCGGTCGAAATTGTCTACTTTGACCGGGCACGGAGCTTAAGAAAACGTAGTTGACTCTTACTTTTTAATTAAAGAAATGTTTTTTTATACTTTTTGCTTTATAATTTCTTTGTCATTTATAGGCTGTCAAATTGGACTAGAATTCGAGTGGG
The DNA here is from genome assembly GCA_005771605.1 of Scutellaria baicalensis. Lineage (NCBI taxonomy): Eukaryota > Viridiplantae > Streptophyta > Magnoliopsida > Lamiales > Lamiaceae > Scutellaria > Scutellaria baicalensis. Next base: position 87,440,799 of record CM016721.1, on the reverse strand, counting down.
ACGGAGGGAGTATGTGTTATTCTGGTCGTATTTTTTATTTTACCTAAATAATCTCTGTCAATATAGTAACAATTCCACGCTTTGACTGAAATATTACATATTTAGAATAATCCTTAAAAATATTCTAAAAAGTTTCATAATCAAATCAATCGTGATATCTGCCATCCACAAAATATAAGCAACTTGATAATATGATTGCTTAATTTTCTTCGTTGTCTCGGTGCACCAGTTGGTTTTGGTTTTGTGTAGCAGACACTGCCTTTCATTATGAGGTGCATGAATTGGATTATGTTGCCATTGTTCTGGAAATTTGGTTTCTTGCATCAGGAGAACTGCATTGATGTTCAAGTTCTGATACAGACAATTAAGACAGATAGAATAATGATGCATCTTGTGTCTTAATTATCAGGCTGATTGGCATCAAACATTTGTGGAACATATCATCACTTTGTGTGAAAGCAATGCGTTCATTGCAGGCTTATGGACATGTAACAATTACAACATCAGAAGCTTCTTTGAGCATGCAGAGGAAACTGAGATTCAAAGAGAAGCATGCATTTCTCACTAACAAAGATCAATTCCAACCATATCTTTCATTCACACCTATCCTTGTACCAACTAATCACTGATTCAATTCAGACCAACCAACCAAACCAATTTGACATCAAAATGCATATAGCATACTACTAGGAAATGAACTAAAAAAAGAACATGAGATGATCACTAACTCTTTGTTCATAGAATCAATCCGAGCCAAACATTCAAAATTGTTGTAAAGCGTATGAACAGATATCCAACTTAGTGCAAGCAAAAATTCTTGAACTCAACCCTCATTGTTTTTGAAATCAAAATTGGATGGCCCAACAGCATCTGCAAATCCTCGTACCGAGACTTCAGGGGCCACATTATTGTTACCCATCATCACATCATAGTCAATGAAAAGGACAACTACACTAATATCATCATGAAAATTCCTCCTGTCACCCCCTCATTGTCTCTTTATGATGTCCCCCTCGCTGTGCCTGCTTTTGCCAAAGATGCTGCTATGAGCCTTTTAGCTATACCCTAACATGCCACAAGGAGAAAACAGAAAGGGGGAAAAAAATAACTAAGAATGTGCGTTATGATGATAAAGAATCATTTAAGGTAGATGATACGAATGTAGAACTTACCCTTCGAGGGTTCTTATGGACTATCTCTACAGCCTCTTGGTTCGACAAGTTCTCCCAAAGACCATCAGATGCAAAAATGAAGAACCTATCAGTCCGTTGCAAATGTCTAATCAGCATGGCTGGATCAGCTCTTAAAACCGCACGGGTTATACCCTGAGGAAGGTGGAATCTAGGAAAAGAAGGATCAAGAGCCATCTCCGGCCTCTTCAGATAACCATCATTATCTATAGAATAAAAAATTTCATGAAATAAAAAATTCGTTAATAGAATATACATTCTTAAAAATTGAAATTAGTTAGAAAAAATTGTGGTTCACGAAAACTTAGTTATAAAACTACACACTTGGATAATTAAACATCTAATGCAGCAAAGTCTCTATTACAAACTAATAGTCTTTCCAATTAGTCTCCAATAAATGCTGGCAAAGACTCATGTTAGTTTAAGTTGGAATAATCTTGAGACTCATGTTAGTTTAAGTTGGAATAATCTTGAATATAATTCAACAGTCAAATCTAGAAGCTCAGAGAAGAGAACTGTATACTTTTGACATGAAAACTGCAGTTAACTGATAAAAAAGGCCAAGGGAAACAAAACTCACTCAGTACATGATTAAACAAATGGTCACATATGTATTTTGCAGCATCAACACCACCATGGCCATCATAGACCCCAACAAACGTGGCCCGTCGACCTGTCTGGACTTGGCTCTGATCCTCAAGGTTTTCATTTGCCTCTACTACTGCAAAAGAAAACTCGCCATGGAAATGCCTCTCTAGGTCTCTCAACCAGAGAAGGGGATCTTCACCTCCAGAACCGCCATCATCATCCCTGTTCATACGGGTATATGGACCGAAAGGGTGCAAACATAGGTTTAATTGGATGCTAAGTTCTCTGACTAGAACTGATGGGCCGCCGCCGCCGCCGCCGCTGCCGCTTGTTACGCCGCCGCTGCCGCTGCCTCCGCCGCCGCTGCCGCCGCCGCCTCCGCCGCCGCTGCCGCTGCCTCCGCCGCCTCCGCCTCCGCCGCCGCCGCCTCCGCCTCCGACGCCGACGCCGCCCAAGCAGCGGCGGCAGAGCCACCAAATGCCATATATGAGTAAACCGGATCCTCCAAATTGAGCGGCAAATTTATATATCGCTCCTCTTACATTTGGCAGAATAAATTCGTGCTTTAAATTGTAGGACTTCCCATATATGATTGCGACCATTGTGCTACTCTCAATTGAACAAAGACAATAACAAAACAATCAGCACTTGTATGAAAAAACCAATTGTTTGGGGAATCAAAATGAATTGTTATCAAAATTTTGAATTGTTATCCTCTTGACAATTCAAACCAATTGTTTGGGGAATCAAAATGAACACAACAAGACACGGAGAAAAAAAAAAAAAAAAAAAAGAAGCAGTTTAAACAATGTTGAAAGAAAACAAGACTTGACATATAATCAGGAAAAAACCCTTGAGCCAATTCTCAAGGTGCCAACAATCTAGAACCGAAATGAGACTGCAAAAAGCGAAAACGCTACGATCATTCAACAAACTTCAATATCGATCAATAAACTTAAAATGATACATCAAACTAACATACACTTCAATTCCAGATTGCAGCAGTTAGAAATGAAGAAATTAGTAGAGAATCAACATTCAATTTCTGAGATTGCTACAAGAAACTCACCAAGAATATCAATTTCTGAGATCGAGATATCAAGAACCCAGAAAAGAAATGAGGAATGCCCGCGAATATAATGCGAATACTCTATATTCTCAGTGGAAGAAAAACAATCGGAAGATTTCGCAGATTGGGAGAAGATATTTGTTGAAGTAAAATGGTAGAGAATCTGATAAAAAGGACAGAGAATTTTTGCAGGGAGAAAAGAGAAAACTGTGAGAAAAATGGATCTGGGCTTTCGAATTATATGAGGATTAAGCAATTCTGCATTGTACTTCTTGTATTTATATATATCTATCTATATATGTATGTACACTTTTGCATGTACGTATAGGTTTAGAAAGAGAGAAACTGTGGACTTACAGTTTGGGCAGTTAAAGAGAGAGTGTGTGTGAACAGAGAGAAACTACTTACAGTTTGGGCAGTTAGAGAGAGAGAGAGAGAGAGTGTGTGAGCGCAGAGAGAGAGAGGGTTGACACCTGACACGAGTATTTTTGAAATTGCAATTTGAATTTATTAAATTAGTATTTTCTAAATTTATAATTAATCGTCTACAGTTTGACTTTTAAATAAATAAATATAATCAAAACCTTAAAAATAGGGAATATCCAATATTATTTGCAATGATTGATAAGAGAAGTATTATCCAATATTATTTGCTGAAAACAAAACTCAGCCAAGATTAAATTAATAAGATCAATGTACAGTACATTAAATAAGGCTAAAAATCTTAAAAAGAACAAAAATTGTTTGATAAATTGTATGTGCTTTACTGGTCGTATTTTTTATTTTACCTAAATAATCTCTATCGATATAGTAACAATTCCATGGCGAAAGCCATTGCACATGTGTTTCCTCAAACAATACATCGTTTTTGCTTGTGCCATATATTAAACAAGTTCCCAGATAAACTGCCCCCTATGACCAAAGTATAAAGAATGTAATTGTAAATTCAACAACCTCTGATGAATTCGAGAAATCCTGGTTAGAGGTTATCAAGTGTGCTAACTTGGAGCAAAATGGATGGATATCCTTGATGTATGAATTACAACACAAATGGGTTCCTGTGTACTTTAAAAATGTGTTTTGTGTTGGAATGTCGAGCAGTCAGAGATCTGAAAGTTCACATTCATTTTTTAAGATCGAGGTATATCTCAAACAAGAACTCATTGATGGATTTTATCACACGATTCAATAGAGCACTCAAGCACCAGAGACACAATGAGTTAGTTGCTGACCACACAGATATGTATGAGCAGCCCAAGATTAATTAATACAGGTTGGGCAATAGAAACTCAAATGGTCAAAGTATATATAAAAAAGAAGTGGATGGAGTTCCAAATTGAAATGAGTCAAAGTCATGGATATATTGTGCAACAAAAAGAATCTGAAGGAGTTGAGTTAGTAGTTCATAGAGAGTGATTAAATTTCAAAGTTGTTCTCAATCTAAACCAAGGTTTCTCTCGCAGGACATACAAAAGGATTATGTGTCATGTAGTTGCAAAAAGTTTGAGTTTGAGGGCATTCCATGCAGACATATGTTAGCTTTCTTTCGTATCAATCAAGTTTTTGAACTGCCTGATAAATATATACTCAAACGGTGGACACGAGATGCAAAAGTTGGGGCAATATATGATATTGGTGATCCACATAGCAATGAAGATCCAAAAAGGCTTTTAATGTCCCGACACTTGAGGTTATCTTATAAAGCCTCAACTTTAATTGATGATGCATCTCTGACTGAGGAGGGGACAAACTTTTTGAATGAACAATTTGATTATATCCATGGCAAGATTAAATAGATGAATAGTAGTATAACATTCAGCAGCTGAAGCCGAAGGAAGAAACCAATGGATGAAGCCCCTAATATTGTTGATCCTTCGGAAATAAGAACGAAAGGCTGAGGAAAGAGACTCAAATCATCAAAGGAGAAATTAATTTTAAAGGCTAGACAGTGTCGTGGATGTGGACGCCGTGGCGTGTCACATGACAAGCGTAATTGTCCAAATTTACTTGATGGGTATGTTGAGTATCATTAATTATGTTAAGCAACTAAAGTATGTTTTTACTTATCATCAGAGCAAATGCAGATGACCATCACACTGATGGTCATCGGGCAATCTTCATTTTTCACTTTTTCTGCTGCTACCGATTATTCTCCCCTGCGATTTCTTCACCTCCCAAAGCTTGAAAATATCGAAGAGGATGCTCGACTCGGTGTAGACGAGGTGGAAGGCGGTGGTGGGCCGCCAGCCGCCGCTCCAGGGCGGTGGTCCACGCCGTCGAGAAGAAGGCGAGCACGTCCTGCTTCGCCGCCGACTACTTGGAGTGGTAGTAGTCACCGTAGTGGGAGATGGCCTTCTCCACCAGCTGCCGGAGTTGCTCCTGCTGCTTTTGGGTGCGATTTTGGGGTGTGATTAGGGTTTCAAAATCAATTTGGGGGCAAAAGGTGTGATGTGGACCCCGTTTGATTGTGTCTGAATTGACTTAACGGGCACGTGCATAACGAACTAATTTTTGAGTAATCAGCGAATTTCAAATCCACCCCAATTTGAGTAAAATCCATTTATATCAAATTCAAGATTTCAAATGACTATTCAAATGAAATCTAGCTAGACATTAATTCAAATACAAGTTGGAATGAACATTTCTAAATAATAATAGGGTAATTCTATACACACCCCATCAATACTAAACACACCCCATCTATACACACATTCTTAAAAAAAAAAAAAAAGAATGTGTGTATAGATGGGGTGTGTTTAGTATTTGATGGGGTGTGTATAGAATTGCCCATAATAATAACTACTAAACAAAAATGAAATCACTAAATAATAATAACTACTAAACAAAAATGAAATCACGTAGAAACCAAAGTTAGAGATGGGTCTTGCCTTAGATGGTGAAAAATGAAAAGGAACAATGATATTCCCAAGTATTAACCAACCACACATACTTGTAAATGTACATGATCCACATGATTTATAAGAGTGTACACTCTTGCAAATATTTTCCTGAAACAATTAAATCTATTTTTTGAACCAATTAAATCTATTTTATTTTACAAATAAAATATGTAAACTTTATGTTATTCTACAAGTGTAATAATATGTTAACAAATTGATAGTTTACTAATCAAACTGTAATAATTTAATTGCTAAGTTAAAATTATTTAACACAACAAAACAGTACAAATATAAAAATGGGAGATTTGAAACACAACAATTACATTTCTTAATAGAGCCATATTAAAATGAAATTTCTTTTTTAATTTGGTTTTTTTAAATATTTCTCAACACAATAATATAACATTTTCTTTAATCTCCTCTTGCACAACTGCAGGTATATATGTTGTTGTCAATTTGAAGACAATTGTTTCAGCAATAACAAAAGAATATTTCAACAAAATACTGATTGAGTGTGTTTGCATCACTCTGTGATTCAGGTTGGTAACAGGATTATGAGGAAGAGGATCCATGTCCGCGTGGAACATGTTCAGCCATCTCGTTGCCATGAAGATCAGAACGGTGAAAATGGTAAATGATAACTTCATTGTGAGCTTGGCCATTGCGGATTTGAGGTGTGAATGATGGAGAAGAAATGGGGAATGAACAAGGGCTGGGTTTCTTGTCTAATACTTATATATTTATATTGAACTAGTATTTACCCCCGTGATTTGTACGGATATAAATTTTAAAATGAAATATATTTATATAAATGCAATGTAAATAGATTTTTATATACAATAATATGTTAAAATATATATAAAGTATAGGAATTGAATGAAACAGAGTAATATTTCTTATTCAATATTAATATCGATATTGGTAATGTAATCTAATAACATCAAAAAACTTTTTTTTAGAGTTGGTATTTAATAAATTTTCTTACATATTTTTTATTAGTTTTTATTGTTATAAAATGTTGAAAGTGATTGAATTTTTTTATATCAAACCTAATAATATAAATTTATAAGAAAAAAATAACTTAAATAAAAAGAAACTTACAAATTACAATATGGAACCTTTTTTTTATTAACAATGTTTATTATGTTGTTCTTATCTCTCACAATATTTTGTATCCATCAAAATATTCAAACTAAATGACTGATTATATTTTGAAACAAAAACATATGATTGACCACGACTAAAAATGTTCTACTTCAAGAAAAGTCCGACATGAGATTACATATTATAATATTTTAAAATTCATTTATCAAAATAATACATATTATATATATATATATTATTTATTAAAAATGTGATCAAATTGAATTACATGAGTATAAATTGCTAATTTTTGAAATATATCATATCATATTTAAGTTTAATAGTTAACTTATGCAATATATTGTATCAACATATACATTGAGGTAATATTTATGATTTATTAATATTTTTCCAAATATAACTTTACCAAATATAACTTGAGAAATCAATCTTACCTTATATATTTTAAAACAATACTCTATATATTTTAATAAATAAATAAACTAAAAATCTCATACTACGTGCATATACCAATTATTATTTGTTCAATTTTTTTTATTAATATAAGTTAGATGAAAAAAGTGGATACTAATGAATTTGAGTTTTATTAATATTTAAATGCATCATTAATTATGTGATTAATAATATTGAATCTATCATTATTACATACATACAAATAATATTAACATGCATATATAAAAAAAATGGTCAATGATGTCTATATTTCAAGAAAATTGAAAAGTATATGTATCAAATATCAATAATTTTTTTTTTTTTTTAGATTTGACAAAAGAATAATTGACAATTAATATTGTGAATTTACATATAATTCAAACATTATGTATAAAAAAACTCAAAAAACTAATACAACTCAAATTACATCCATTATATTTATACATCAAAATAAATCACTATATATTTATTCTTAACACTATGAATGGTGCATCAGTTTGAAATAAATCCAAAATAAGAATTATTTTCCCTAATATATTACCTTTCAAATTTTCACTATCTTGATTGCTAAGTCAAAATCAATTAATATTTTTCGACAATTGGTGAATATGTACTCTAAAGTCGCAAGCCAAGATTTCTTCAGTTATTACCTGGCCTGCATATAAGAAGTGATCAAAGATTTTTTAAAAAATTAAATTATATTGAAGTAAGAATAATCCATATATAATACTACCATGATAAAAAATAAAGTAAAATAAAAATCATATAAAAAAATTGAAATAACACAAATCATTCAGATAACATATTATAGAATCTCATATCATTCAATAGTGAATTATTTTTATAATTCCATATAATAATAATAAACACTAAATAAAAACCAACAATAATTAAATTCATCAACATGATTCTCAAGTATAATTTTATAACAAAACAAACAAAATAAACATTCAATTTATAATTTTTACCTCTAAGGATGTATTTATTGTATTACCCTTCCATGAATCGTTCAAAAGTGATAACATAAAATAACAAAATGAAAGCGAGTGAATCAAACCAAGATAAATTTGTATTATTTATAATGTATGATTGTTGATTATATCAGGTAATTACCATAATTTAAGATAATCAATTTTAATGTTAATTTTAAATACCATATTTTGTGATATCTATATATGTTAGTTTAATTGGTATAATCAATGACAAAATAATTCTATATCTCAAATAGTCAATTAAATAATCAATGTATGCTAATGATAGTATAGTTATATACCTCAAATAATTCTGTAACTCATAATGGATAGAGTTGTGTGCCATTTATTTACGGAAATCTCAAATTAAATGAATATTTTGATGAATAAATTAGTTACAATAATTACCACAATCATTTATAAATTAAATAGTCAATACCATAATTTATGAAATTAATCAATAATTTTATTCCATTTACCTCTTCACTTTTAAAGGAAAACATTTTTATTTCCTAATTTATATAAATAGATGATTTTTTTTATCATATAGATTCATCATTTTATTTTTATTTATAATATCTGACTTTTGAATGGAAAATCATTGTCATACTGTTTTAGACAATATTTTGATTTTTATATAAATAAAGATAAAAAATTATCAAAATATAGTTCATCTTCACGTCAGATGTTTATATATATGCATAACAAATTATTTAAAATTTTAATACAAACATAAATGCCATAACAATTATGTTTCACAATAATGAATATATATGAATTTTATTAATATATGCATACATATCCCATAAATCATGCTAATGTCATCTTACATTTCTATGTGATATAATTCTCATTAGATATTATTTATGAAAAAAATAATCAATATAAATCTTTCCATTTATAAATAAATAATTTTTAAGTCATAAATATTTAAGTAGACGTGCGTATGTAAAGTGAAGAAAATGTGTCATCTTGAAACGAAATTCAATATATGTATTATATAATTTTATTGTGGAATGAATTATAATTCTATACATATATATATATATATTATTCATTTGAATATTAAATCATATCTATATTTATATTATTGTATATAATCAATGTTTATATTATTGATGATATTACGTAAATAATATTTATATACATTATTTAAATCAGATCATAAATATATCAACTGAAATTTAATAATCAAAGTTGACTAACCATATAGATAAATATGTGGAAAGATTTTTTGTCATATTACTTCCATAGATTTATACAAATTAAAATTTGTAAGTCTTTATTTATAGAAGAATATTGATTTCCAAATTAAAAATTAAAATTTGATGAGTAATCAATTGACAAAATCATTAATAAATAATCCACTAGCACAATTTACGAAAATCAATCATAATATTCCATTTACATCCCCACTTCTAAAGGAAATGTTTGTTTTCCTAATTTTTTACAATAGACGAATTTTCTTATCACATAGTTAAAATCTTATCTTTTATTCATTATTTCTGAATTTCCATATTTAGGATGAGATCTTTAGATGATAAAAATATTTTTGGGAAAATTCTTAACTTATTATTTCAGAAAATATTCTCATATATATACATATATAAAGATATGTATATATATGCATATGTCATACACCTATTTATATATTATATAATTTTGTAAAGGTAAAAAGTATATAATATATATATTTTGCATATATTTACATGCATATTAAATCATATATAAGTATATATATTATCAGCGAATGGAATAATTTTTTTATTATTTATATGATATATGATTATGATATTATATGATGTAAATCATACATATGTATCATATGTAGATACACATATTGTTTAAATGATATTATAAATATATGAATTGAAATTAATAGTTAAAATTTACTTACCATATTGACAATTATGTTAAAAATGTTATTTTATTATATCACTTCCATAAATATACATATCATCAAACATAATTTATCATTTATTTTAATACATAAAAATCATTTCCACATTTAGCAAGGTGTTTTAGGCGGGAAAATCTTGCTATTACTTTTTTTAGAAACCATTGTGTTTTTATATATATAAAGATTTTGTTTTTTTAATAATTCCTTGCTTTCTTTTTTATAGTAGATCCTTAATTCATTTATAATATATATATATATATATAAAAGCAGAATATTCTGCCAAAAATAACTGCAATAAATGTCTCATTATATCACAGACCGCACATCGTGCGGGTGCGAGTACTAGTTAATTATAATAGGAAGATATATAAAGTAAAAACATCTTGGGAGATTTTATTATGTATATATATATATATATATATATATTTTTTTTTTGGTATAAAATTATAGTAAAGTATGTTCTAATTTGATGTTGTTTGTTCATCCATTTATTTCTTCAGTTTATCATTTGGTGCCAAATAGAAGGCCATCTTAAGTCAAAAATGTTTGGGTATCAAGATTTAAATATGAAGCAATTTTAAGTGAAAAATGTTTGTGGTAAATTTGTCATGTTGTCTACAACCGACGAGTTTCAATTTTCTTATATACACATACATATATATATATATATGTATATGTGTACATTTTTAGAAATTAAGTTTTTAGAATAAGATTTGCACCTTTACGAAATGTTGATTAGTTAAAGAGTAACTCTCCTGTGCACCAGTTGCACGGATCTGTGATCCGTGCAACTGGGCCGCGCGCGGGCTGGGCTGGCCCTCCCAGCCCATGCCTCTTTACTTATTTCGCATGTTTTGATCGTTACCCTCACGTTATGTTAGGGTTACTTTCGCGTTATGTTAGGGTTACCTTCGCGTTATGTTAATATGACCCCATATCCAGATTTCATACCCTTATTTTAAAACCACTTAACTAAAATGTTAATTATACCCTCATGTTATGTTAGAGTTACCTTCATGTTATGTTAGTGTTACCCTCATGTTATGTTAGTGTTACCCTCATGAGGGTAACACGGGTAACACTAAAATAACATGAGGGTAACCCTAACATACCATGAGGGTAACCCTAACATAACATGAGGGTATGACTGCCTGAGCGAATCTTGGTGGGTTTGAGCGCCCACCAGGGTAACACGGGTAACCCTAACATAACATGAGAGTAACTCTAACATAACATGAGGGTATGACTGCCTGAGCGAATCTTGGTAGGTTTGAGCGCACCCACCAGACGCGTGGGGGCGCGTGAGAGCGCGTTGGGGCGCGTAAAAAGGCGCGTCAGAGTCGCGTGGGGCGGGTCGACCCGGGTGCATGGATCCTAGATCCATGCACCAGTTGCATAAAATATTTTGCCTTAGTTAAAAGGCTCACAAATTACATTCTATTTTAATTTGGAAACGAAAAAAATTGTCTATCAAAATATGAATGAAGATTGATTCTATACAAATTAAATGAGTCATTTATCGATTCGACTAAATTTTTCAATTCGGCTTTTCTCTTATTTTTGAGCTAGTTGATTAATGTTAGGATTATCAACCAAGAACCCTAAAAACGAAGATCCACTCACAAGAACCAATCTCACCGATTAAAACAATAATGCAAGAAATCCAAATCACTCAAGAACACAAAGGATTACGTGGTTCAGCTATGAAAGCCTACATCCACGGGGCAACGAAGGGAGGGGTGATTTTATTGAATGAAAACGAAACACTTTACAATATTGAAAATCTGCAAACACACTTGCAAAAACTCACTCAACTAGCTCACTTTACAGACTTAGAACTCGCTCAAAACTCAATTTCAACTCGTACTATTAACTGAACTGAAAACTACTATATATAGGCTACATGGCAAAGAAAATATCATCCAAAACGGATCTCAAACGAATCTTGGAAAGATCTTTGAAAATTGTTCCTCGCACACTCTGTTTTCGCGATCTTCTCTTTCTTCTGAAACTCCAACCGTTTTAACTGCTTCTTGATCCTACATGGCAGCCAGTGATTGGTCCTTTTAAAGCCGCACTTTCAATCTTTAAAAACATCACGCTTTTATAAGTGAGAAATGCGTCTTTCTCCAAGCCTTGCAACAGCTGACGTGGCAAAGCGTATAGCGCTTGTTTAAGTGAAGAAACGACTTTGCCTAAACCTGCACAAGATAGAAAACGTTAGTGCTAATGCTTAAAAAAAAACACGTTTCTTCTTCCCTTTAATTCTCCAAAACACTTGGTCGATTTTTCAGCCATGCACAGCCATTTTTCCATGGACGTTCTTGCAGAAGCTTGAGCCATATAAAATTTTAAATTTTGATGCAGCTTACTACTATTTATTATATATATACCTACATCAATTGGGAATCTTTTTTTTTTTTTTTTGGAGGTGGCAAAACATTAGATAGAAAAGTCAAGATGGTGGGGATAGGAAATATATATATATATATATATATATATATATATATAGAAGCTGTATGCGTGCAACAGAAATTTGAGTTTGATTTGTTGAAGTAGGTAAAGTTTAATTTAATTTAATTTCTTAAACTAGCTACTCAATTCTAAATTGTGCACATCTTTGTTTTAGTTGTTTCACATGAGGGAACAAAATCAATAAGTTAAGATACTAATATAAATTTAAGTCTACATTTATTTGAAAAAAATAATCTTATGGGATCAAATTATCGCAATCAATTAGGGTAATATTGTACAGTTATTAAAAGTTAACATGTTGATTCTCAACTATATCCTTTCTTTTTGATAATTTACATCTCTTTCATTAGAAGCGAACACCTTTTTCAATACGCAAAAAATTGGGTTTTATTGGGACATGCATGGATCTTAGATCCGAGCTCCCATGCGCTTCCGCAGGCTCACACCAGATTCCATTCAATAATAGGTATTATGTGTATACTCTTAAGGTATTGCACATTTATCTTTAAGGTATTACACATTCGTACAATCTAGGTATTAAACTTAAAGTATAAGGTATTACATATGCACCTTTGAGGTATTACATATTTGAGTATAAGATATTACATATTTAGTTTCAAGGTATTACTCCTTAAACTCTAAGGTATTACTGCTTATAGTTTAAAGTATTACATATTTATCCTTAAAGTATTACATTTTTATCTATATGGTATTACATATTTATACTTACGTTTAAAGTATTTGATACTCAATTTTCAGGTATTACATAAGTCTCTTTCAGGAATAATAAGAAATCGATTGAATCAAAATATATGAATGAAAATCGAACATATAAAATTAAGAAGAAGAAGAAGAAGAAGAAGAAGGAAGAGGCATTGTGGAGGAATAAGATGAATATGAAGAATTAGGGTTTTGACTATATATATATATATATATATATATTCGTGCTCACACGACATACAAGTTCTTCTCTTTCTAATAAACCAAATTTTATTTTAGTGTATTCATTTATATTTTCTACATTTTTTAAAAACTTGAAATCATCGAACACTAGTTATCACATTTTACACTTTATAAGGAGTAATTCCACTTAAATTACAGACTCGTAAAATCCATGAAAATTAATTGAATTAGTTTCATGCCAAAACTTGTCTTTTTTTCGTTTTAAATATTTTTAGGGTAAATTACAATTTTGGTACCCAAAGTATACCCCTTTTTCACTCCTGGTACCCCCATTTCATCGGGTAACAATTGTGGTACCCCATGTTTTAAAAAATCTCACATTGGGTACCTTCCGTCAGGATTCCGTCCAAGATAAACGGAGGTTAACTAACCCTAATTCTAAAGCGCGAAAATTAGCCCCCTTTTTCCCCCCTTTTCTGAAGAACCCTAGCTTCTTCAATTCTTCTCCAATTCTTCGTCATTCTTCACCCCTCTTCAGGTGAGTAGTTCCAAATTTCGATTTCTCTCTTCAATACACCACAATGAGCAGGAATTACAGTCAATTTTCGAGCTCCAATGGTTCTGCTTTCACAAACCATCAATCTGGAATTGTGTATTGTGGGTGTGGGATAGAACTTCCAGTGAAGAATTCTTGGACGACTGATAATCCTGGAAGACGCTATTGGGCATGCCCGTATTATGGGGTAAGATTTCGAACTGATTACCCCCAATTTTGATTCAATATTGAAAGTCACATTCATGGTGTTTTATGTTTGTGCAGACAAATAAATATTGTGGATTCTTCAAGTGGCTTGATCCTGAAATGTGTCAAAGGTCCAAAGAGCTTATCCCTCGATTCCTCAAAAAATTTGACAGATTGGAAAATGAGATTGATGCATGCAAGGCTAAAGAAAAGCAACTGGAAGCTGAATTGAGAAAGGCAAAAAGCAAGGAAAAGTTTGGAAGTTTGGAGTATATTGCATTGAAGAAGAAGTTCAATTTTTTGAGGATTTGCTTTTCAATTGTAATTGCTGTCATGTTATGTGCAATGACGATTTTGATATGTAAAGTGGACAAAAATGAAAAAAACCAGTTTGAGTATTTGCCACTGCCTTAACATATTGTAACCACTATTTTCATGTAATGCAAATTGAGTTTGATATTGTAGTTGAATCTGAGCACCATTACACAAATATGTTAAAAAACAAATTGTCATTACTGCAACAAATGAATGAAGACCAAATCAACATTGTACCAAATCAACAATACACTGTCTCATAAACCAAACCAAACCAAACATTGTACCAAATCAACAATACACTGTCTCATAAACCAAACCAAACCAAACATTGTACCAAATCAACATTGTACCAAATCAACTAATAAATTCTTGTTTGCACAACAGAAATAAACAAAGTAATTAGCAGAATTTGGCAACACACTGCCACTTGCCATAACAAACAGAAATAAACTCTCTCAGTTAGGATTCTCAGATGGTTTTCCACTGCCACTGCCACTGCCACTTGACTTCCCCACATATGACCTCAGATTGGACATTGTAATGTAGTTCACCCCTCCCTTCACAATGACTGGAGTACTAACTCCTGATGAATTGAGGATCTATACAACAAAATACATGTTTAAAGTTAATATTAGTTCTATGTTTTCCTAAGAAATACATAAGCAAGAAAAATAGGTAGACTCACATTGCCACTGCCTCTAATTTGAACTTGACCATTTCCTGATGAATTCTTATCCAATATTGCTTTCTTCTTCATCTTATTAGGACTGCTTGGTGGAGGTTGACCACTTTGTAAGGTGTTAGCCAATGGATTCACTCCTGAAGATGCAGTACTTGTGGCACTCCTTTTAACCTGAGACTTGAAAAGATACATTGATGAATAAGTGTGATCAAGTTTTACAAAATAGCATAATGAATGAAGGTAGTGATCAAGTCTTACAGGAAGTTTTCTTCTTTTTTGGGGAGGTTGTTTAGCTGTTGAAGGTAGTTCTGCTTCCATTGGATGGTTGTTAGCCATTTCAGGATAGACTTGTGGTGGAGGTTGGCTAATCTGTGACTCAGGATAAGGTTGAGATTCTCCAATTTCTACTTCATCAGCTACCACATTTTGAGCAGGATAAGGTTGATTTTCAGCAGGTGTCTTTCTGGTGCAAGTCCTTGAATTGTGGCCTGAGCCTCCACATGTTCTGCAATTCAATGATCTCTGAACTCTTTTCAGTTTGATTGGATTACTGGATGATGCAGGTGGCTCATTAGGTCCTCTTCTCCTAATCTTCTTTGGTCTGCCAGGCTGTTTCTCATATTTTGGAGGCAAAGGTGGTGGCAAGTCACTGTGTGGCCATAACTCTGGACCATTGATGCCCATGATAGGATGTGCATATGCTCTTAGATAAGTGTCAACACTGTAATGCTGGTGCACATAACTCTCAGGATCATCTTTTTTGCACCAAATTGCAGAAATGCTGTGTTTACATGGGATGCCAGTTAAATCCCACCTTCTACAACTGCAGATCATCTGCTCCAAGTCCACTGTGTGTTGGTCAAATGGTCCTATAATCTGATAATGCCACTCAGATGATTTCATAGGGATGCATTCAGCAGCTTGCTTCATGTTTTTCTGCAACAATTGTTTGATTCTAGGACAAATCCCTTTTTCCCATCTAGCAGCTGCTTCCCTACTTACTTGCAACCTAGCCATGAGTAAGTTCCTAATTGTCTCCAACATGGTTATAATTGGTTTGTCTCTTGCAGCAAGAATTAAAGAATTAAAACTCTCACACATATTATTAGTCAAAATATCACACTTTGGGAATGTACTAAAATGTGACCTTGTCCATTGATGTGGGGGCTTTGACTCCAACCACTCATATGCCTTCTTGTCCAACTCTTTCAGCTGCTGCATTCTCCCTTTGAACTCCTCTACTCTAGTTGCTCTAGCTGCTGCCCAAAGTGCATTCTTGATTGATAGCCCATTAAATCCATCCTTCTTCATGTTACTATGCAGATGTTGTACACAAAACCTGTTTTCTGCATTAGGAAATAACCCCTCAAATGCTGGAATCAGCCCTTTTTGTTTATCACTCATGAAGGTCCAACCAAACTGATTTTCTTCAATACAAATGTCATTATCCAACAGGGTCAAGAACCACTCCCAAGCTTCCTTTGTTTCACTCTCCACCACTGCATAAGCAACTGGGAACATATTGTTGTTGGGATCAATCCCAACAGCAGTCAGCAACTGTCCACCATGCTGTCCCTTCAGGAAACAACCATCAACTCCAATGACTTTTCTGCAATGTTTAAAGCCCTGTTTGCATGCCTCCAAGCAGATATAAAGCCTAAGGAACTTAGGATCTTTCTCAACATCAATACACTTCAGCACTACAGATGACCCAGGGTTTGTTCTAAGCAATTCTTCACAATAATCTCTAATTCTGCTAAATTGCTCCTTCAAAGTGCCCTGCAACAGTTCCATGGCTTTCTTTCTTCCTCTAAATGCCTTACTTTTGGAGATGTTTGCTTTTAATTTGGTGCAAAGTTCATTCCTAAATTCATTGGTTCCTAACTTTGGATTGTCTTTGAATTTTTTCATGAAGTGTTTCCCTATCCAAGAAGATTTGATGCTAGGATTGTTATAATTCCATGAACAGTTTGAATGGTCAGAATTGAACACCTTAACCTGCCAAGATCTATCATTTTGCATTGGTGATACAAGAATATACCACCCACACCCCTCTTTCCTACATATTGCTTTCAATCTTCTTTTATCATTGTGCTTAAACCTATGACTTATTCCCCTCTTTGCACAATAAGTATGTATGGCTTCCTTAGCTTCTTTCTTGGTGCTAAAAACAAGTCCCACCACCAAATCTGGTTTTCTTCCCTCACTCTTAGGATTAAATTTAGGATATCTAGGCATACTCTCCTCATCAGACCCTGCAATGCTTTCAAGCTCATCACTACTACTTATATTCTCAATTGTATCTTTCTCAAACATAGCATAAGTCTCATCACTCACATATCTGTTTTTCATCTTTCCATCACTCCCTGGAAGACCACAAAATTCTACATCTTTGTCAACATACTTCTCAAAAAACCTATCATCTTCCTCCATATCATAATCACTATCAAATAATGCATCTTCATCACTCTCATCATCTGAGGTTTCACTCTCAACAGGTATATCATCCAAAAAGGAAAAGTCAATTACAGGGTCCACAAAGGTCTCACCTACATTACCCCCACCAACTGCATTCTCACTTTCAACAGGATCAACATGCTCACAATATATTAACACCACTCTATCCTTAGGTATATACTTGATAATGTCGAACACTTCAACATCAGATTTAAGAATTCTTCCAGTCCTCTCTAGACTATGCCCAAATTGATGCCAAAACCTAATATTTTTTCCAGCATATCCTAATTCATCTGTGCAGTCCTTTAACTCTAATAACCCAAACATTTCCCCATCAACATAGTCAAAATAATCTACTCTACCTCCTTGATACACCATAACAGGTTCATATCTCATTACACCACCATGAAATATTTTCAAACTAAATACAGTGGGCTCATTAACAGGATCTGCAGTAATTAACATTGTATTCTTTAGATTCTTACCTACACATGAATATACTCTATACAAGCTGAAGGAAGTGAAGAAAAAACATACCATAATTGGGAACAATTGTGACATCTCCTCGTCTTGACATCGCAATTCGACCTTCTGGAGCTTGTTTTGTTAGCTTTGAAGATGTTAGATGCAAGAATTGGTGAGGAATGATGAAGCAGCTAGGGGTTTTTTGAAGCAGCTATGGGTATTTTGAAAAGGGGGGAAAAAGGGGGCTAATTTTCGCGCTTTAGAATTAGGGTTAGTTAACCTCCGTTTATCTTGGACGGAATCCTGACGGAAGGTACCCAATGTGAGATTTTTTAAAACATGGGGTACCACAATTGTTACCCGATGAAATGGGGGTACCAGGAGTGAAAAAGGGGTATACTTTGGGTACCAAAATTGTAATTTACCCATATTTTTAATATCAATATATAATATGTATTTTGATAATAGCATATTAGTGTAATAAAATTTGAAAAATAAATTAGTATATTTGCCTTAAGGATGTATAGAAGGAAGTATTCTGATAGCATATTTTGAGAATTACAATCATAATTTGAATCTGAGTGATGTAAGTTTACCTGTTTTTATTATTGCCTCCATTCTACACTCTAATCTCATTTATAATAAACTTTACGAGAGGTAGATCAAGGTTCTTTAATTTTGAACATGAAACCTTAATCACAAATTAATTATAGTCCTTAATCCTCATTTAACTGAATAAATAAATATTTATACTATAAATAAATTAAAAATATAATTTTTTTCTAAGATGTGGGTCTAGGCCCAACCCAAGCCCGGCCCCTTCTTGCCTATGGTAAAATGTCTGTAAATGCACAATCAAATTTACTTAAAATTGAATTTACTTTAATAACATAAACAATAGTCTTTATTCCTAGTCGGATAAGAAATAATTAGATTAATAAATCTTAATTATAATTAGATTTCTTGTTCGACAAGAATTATAATTACATTAGGGTTAGAATTGAGTTTATATAAGAAATCACAATTTCTTCTCAATAGATCTTAGATTCACTCCAAACATTAGAGACCAAAAAACACTCTTCTCTTTTCATCTAAACGCCACTTTTATAGAAATTAATCGAAGGTACAAATTCTTTCTTCTTTTATTTTTTTAAGTTTTAAATAGATTTAATATCTATGATACTTTCTTATATTTTAAAGTGATTTTTGGAATTCATCACCGGATTTTATTGGTTCCACTTTTGCAGATCAAGATGGGTTTCCCCATAGAATTTCGTCTTCATATTGAAGCAAAAAAACCCATAGAAATTCATCATTATATTGAAGTAAAAAAACCCACACAAGAAAAAAAAACCCACACAAGTGTATCAATATAGTGGTCCAGTAACCGTTGTAGTTGTTTTATTGGGTTCCTTACTCATCGCCAAACTACTCAGCACAAGAGGCGGCGGCGGCCGAGATGGCTCCCCGGACGGCGGTCGCGGCGGCCATCACGGCTCCCCACGGTGGTGAAGACTTTGATTTGGCATTCCTTTCGCTTTTGATTCAGATATTCTTAAATTTTAGTTTTTATTTTGACTTAGTTCTTGAATTTTTTTTAATTTTTTTTTCTATTTCACTAAACGAGATATTTAATTCTTGTTTTGACTAGCCTCCAGTGTCCATAAATTTTGTGTCAATTTAAATTGGATAGAAAAATTCATCTCAAAATTTATAATGATCATCATTACATCTATAGTATTTCACATTAAATAGACTAGTTTTTTTCCATGACGACAAATCCTAAATAATGTAATTGTAATGTAGCGAAACGAAAATAATGTATATTCAAAATATATGATTTTATGTTAAAACTTATAAATTTCATGAAATAAAAAATCTCTTAATAGATTATACATTCTTAAAAAATTGAAATTAGTTAGAAAAAATTGTGGTTCAAGTAAACGTAGTTATAAAACTACACACTTGGATAATTAAATAAAACGAAATATTTGTGTTCACTCTTTTAATATTTCATATATGTTAAAAGGTAAGACTTTACATTTCCCATACTCTTTTAATGTTTAATGAAAAGTGTAAGAGCTCTTACAAGGGAAATGGATGGGATTCAACAAACTCACTAGTTTTTGCTTCTATGATTGTATTATATTAAAATCAAATTAATTTTTATTTATATGGAAATATGTGTGAAATATGTTATTAATACATTCCTTCTCTATATGTGTCAATACATTGTATCTAATAATAAGATAGACATGATTTTCAAATAACCATAATTATCGAAGTAATAATAGAAAGATTGTACTTGCCATAATTTTTTAAAATATACTATAATTAATATCAATATAATTATTAATTCTATACTATGGGTTTTATTTAAGATACTATAATGAATATCAGTATAATTGTTAATTTTATATTTTGAGTTGTTGAGAAGATGACATGTGTTATTAGCGGTTGTGCCCTTTTTTTTTTTTTTAATGTCTATATAAAGATAACAGGTAATCAATCTAAAATTTATAAGATGAAAATAGAAAGTGGGTGAATAAAGAATTAAAAATCTTAAAAAGAATAAAAATTGTTTGATAAATTGTACTTCCTCCGTCCCGGTCGAAATTGTCTACTTTGACCGGGCACGGAGCTTAAGAAAACGTAGTTGACTCTTACTTTTTAATTAAAGAAATGTTTTTTTATACTTTTTGCTTTATAATTTCTTTGTCATTTATAGGCTGTCAAATTGGACTAGAATTCGAGTGGGACGGAGGGAGTATGTGTTATTCTGGTCGTATTTTTTATTTTACCTAAATAATCTCTGTCAATATAGTAACAATTCCACGCTTTGACTGAAATATTACATATTTAGAATAATCCTTAAAAATATTCTAAAAAGTTTCATAATCAAATCAATCGTGATATCTGCCATCCACAAAATATAAGCAACTTGATAATATGATTGCTTAATTTTCTTCGTTGTCTCGGTGCACCAGTTGGTTTTGGTTTTGTGTAGCAGACACTGCCTTTCATTATGAGGTGCATGAATTGGATTATGTTGCCATTGTTCTGGAAATTTGGTTTCTTGCATCAGGAGAACTGCATTGATGTTCAAGTTCTGATACAGACAATTAAGACAGATAGAATAATGATGCATCTTGTGTCTTAATTATCAGGCTGATTGGCATCAAACATTTGTGGAACATATCATCACTTTGTGTGAAAGCAATGCGTTCATTGCAGGCTTATGGACATGTAACAATTACAACATCAGAAGCTTCTTTGAGCATGCAGAGGAAACTGAGATTCAAAGAGAAGCATGCATTTCTCACTAACAAAGATCAATTCCAACCATATCTTTCATTCACACCTATCCTTGTACCAACTAATCACTGATTCAATTCAGACCAACCAACCAAACCAATTTGACATCAAAATGCATATAGCATACTACTAGGAAATGAACTAAAAAAAGAACATGAGATGATCACTAACTCTTTGTTCATAGAATCAATCCGAGCCAAACATTCAAAATTGTTGTAAAGCGTATGAACAGATATCCAACTTAGTGCAAGCAAAAATTCTTGAACTCAACCCTCATTGTTTTTGAAATCAAAATTGGATGGCCCAACAGCATCTGCAAATCCTCGTACCGAGACTTCAGGGGCCACATTATTGTTACCCATCATCACATCATAGTCAATGAAAAGGACAACTACACTAATATCATCATGAAAATTCCTCCTGTCACCCCCTCATTGTCTCTTTATGATGTCCCCCTCGCTGTGCCTGCTTTTGCCAAAGATGCTGCTATGAGCCTTTTAGCTATACCCTAACATGCCACAAGGAGAAAACAGAAAGGGGGAAAAAAATAACTAAGAATGTGCGTTATGATGATAAAGAATCATTTAAGGTAGATGATACGAATGTAGAACTTACCCTTCGAGGGTTCTTATGGACTATCTCTACAGCCTCTTGGTTCGACAAGTTCTCCCAAAGACCATCAGATGCAAAAATGAAGAACCTATCAGTCCGTTGCAAATGTCTAATCAGCATGGCTGGATCAGCTCTTAAAACCGCACGGGTTATACCCTGAGGAAGGTGGAATCTAGGAAAAGAAGGATCAAGAGCCATCTCCGGCCTCTTCAGATAACCATCATTATCTATAGAATAAAAAATTTCATGAAATAAAAAATTCGTTAATAGAATATACATTCTTAAAAATTGAAATTAGTTAGAAAAAATTGTGGTTCACGAAAACTTAGTTATAAAACTACACACTTGGATAATTAAACATCTAATGCAGCAAAGTCTCTATTACAAACTAATAGTCTTTCCAATTAGTCTCCAATAAATGCTGGCAAAGACTCATGTTAGTTTAAGTTGGAATAATCTTGAGACTCATGTTAGTTTAAGTTGGAATAATCTTGAATATAATTCAACAGTCAAATCTAGAAGCTCAGAGAAGAGAACTGTATACTTTTGACATGAAAACTGCAGTTAACTGATAAAAAAGGCCAAGGGAAACAAAACTCACTCAGTACATGATTAAACAAATGGTCACATATGTATTTTGCAGCATCAACACCACCATGGCCATCATAGACCCCAACAAACGTGGCCCGTCGACCTGTCTGGACTTGGCTCTGATCCTCAAGGTTTTCATTTGCCTCTACTACTGCAAAAGAAAACTCGCCATGGAAATGCCTCTCTAGGTCTCTCAACCAGAGAAGGGGATCTTCACCTCCAGAACCGCCATCATCATCCCTGTTCATACGGGTATATGGACCGAAAGGGTGCAAACATAGGTTTAATTGGATGCTAAGTTCTCTGACTAGAACTGATGGGCCGCCGCCGCCGCCGCCGCTGCCGCTTGTTACGCCGCCGCTGCCGCTGCCTCCGCCGCCGCTGCCGCCGCCGCCTCCGCCGCCGCTGCCGCTGCCTCCGCCGCCTCCGCCTCCGCCGCCGCCGCCTCCGCCTCCGACGCCGACGCCGCCCAAGCAGCGGCGGCAGAGCCACCAAATGCCATATATGAGTAAACCGGATCCTCCAAATTGAGCGGCAAATTTATATATCGCTCCTCTTACATTTGGCAGAATAAATTCGTGCTTTAAATTGTAGGACTTCCCATATATGATTGCGACCATTGTGCTACTCTCAATTGAACAAAGACAATAACAAAACAATCAGCACTTGTATGAAAAAACCAATTGTTTGGGGAATCAAAATGAATTGTTATCAAAATTTTGAATTGTTATCCTCTTGACAATTCAAACCAATTGTTTGGGGAATCAAAATGAACACAACAAGACACGGAGAAAAAAAAAAAAAAAAAAAAGAAGCAGTTTAAACAATGTTGAAAGAAAACAAGACTTGACATATAATCAGGAAAAAACCCTTGAGCCAATTCTCAAGGTGCCAACAATCTAGAACCGAAATGAGACTGCAAAAAGCGAAAACGCTACGATCATTCAACAAACTTCAATATCGATCAATAAACTTAAAATGATACATCAAACTAACATACACTTCAATTCCAGATTGCAGCAGTTAGAAATGAAGAAATTAGTAGAGAATCAACATTCAATTTCTGAGATTGCTACAAGAAACTCACCAAGAATATCAATTTCTGAGATCGAGATATCAAGAACCCAGAAAAGAAATGAGGAATGCCCGCGAATATAATGCGAATACTCTATATTCTCAGTGGAAGAAAAACAATCGGAAGATTTCGCAGATTGGGAGAAGATATTTGTTGAAGTAAAATGGTAGAGAATCTGATAAAAAGGACAGAGAATTTTTGCAGGGAGAAAAGAGAAAACTGTGAGAAAAATGGATCTGGGCTTTCGAATTATATGAGGATTAAGCAATTCTGCATTGTACTTCTTGTATTTATATATATCTATCTATATATGTATGTACACTTTTGCATGTACGTATAGGTTTAGAAAGAGAGAAACTGTGGACTTACAGTTTGGGCAGTTAAAGAGAGAGTGTGTGTGAACAGAGAGAAACTACTTACAGTTTGGGCAGTTAGAGAGAGAGAGAGAGAGAGTGTGTGAGCGCAGAGAGAGAGAGGGTTGACACCTGACACGAGTATTTTTGAAATTGCAATTTGAATTTATTAAATTAGTATTTTCTAAATTTATAATTAATCGTCTACAGTTTGACTTTTAAATAAATAAATATAATCAAAACCTTAAAAATAGGGAATATCCAATATTATTTGCAATGATTGATAAGAGAAGTATTATCCAATATTATTTGCTGAAAACAAAACTCAGCCAAGATTAAATTAATAAGATCAATGTACAGTACATTAAATAAGGCTAAAAATCTTAAAAAGAACAAAAATTGTTTGATAAATTGTATGTGCTTTACTGGTCGTATTTTTTATTTTACCTAAATAATCTCTATCGATATAGTAACAATTCCATGGCGAAAGCCATTGCACATGTGTTTCCTCAAACAATACATCGTTTTTGCTTGTGCCATATATTAAACAAGTTCCCAGATAAACTGCCCCCTATGACCAAAGTATAAAGAATGTAATTGTAAATTCAACAACCTCTGATGAATTCGAGAAATCCTGGTTAGAGGTTATCAAGTGTGCTAACTTGGAGCAAAATGGATGGATATCCTTGATGTATGAATTACAACACAAATGGGTTCCTGTGTACTTTAAAAATGTGTTTTGTGTTGGAATGTCGAGCAGTCAGAGATCTGAAAGTTCACATTCATTTTTTAAGATCGAGGTATATCTCAAACAAGAACTCATTGATGGATTTTATCACACGATTCAATAGAGCACTCAAGCACCAGAGACACAATGAGTTAGTTGCTGACCACACAGATATGTATGAGCAGCCCAAGATTAATTAATACAGGTTGGGCAATAGAAACTCAAATGGTCAAAGTATATATAAAAAAGAAGTGGATGGAGTTCCAAATTGAAATGAGTCAAAGTCATGGATATATTGTGCAACAAAAAGAATCTGAAGGAGTTGAGTTAGTAGTTCATAGAGAGTGATTAAATTTCAAAGTTGTTCTCAATCTAAACCAAGGTTTCTCTCGCAGGACATACAAAAGGATTATGTGTCATGTAGTTGCAAAAAGTTTGAGTTTGAGGGCATTCCATGCAGACATATGTTAGCTTTCTTTCGTATCAATCAAGTTTTTGAACTGCCTGATAAATATATACTCAAACGGTGGACACGAGATGCAAAAGTTGGGGCAATATATGATATTGGTGATCCACATAGCAATGAAGATCCAAAAAGGCTTTTAATGTCCCGACACTCGAGGTTATCTTATAAAGCCTCAATTTTAATTGATGATGCATCTCTGACTGAGGAGGGGACAAACTTTTTGAATGAACAATTTGATTATATCCATGGCAAGATTAAAGAGATGAATAGTAGTATAACATTCAGCAGCAGAAGCCGAAGGAAGAAACCAATGGATGAAGCCCCTAATATTGTTGATCCTTCGGAAATAAGAACGAAAGGCTGAGGAAAGAGACTCAAATCATCAAAGGAGTAATTAATTTTAAAGGCTAGACAGTGTCGTGGATGTGGACGTCGTGGCGTGTCACATGACAAGCGTAATTGTCCAAATTTACTTGATGGGTATGTTGAGTATCATTAATTATGTGTTATCATATTTACTTGATGGGTATGTTGAGTATCATTAATTATGTGTTATCATATTTATGTTAAGCAACTAAAGTATGTTTTTGCTTATCATCAGAGCAAATGCAGATGACCATCACAGCAATGAGAATACAGATGATGAAGATTTGGCATGAGAATACAAATAGACGAAGATTTGACATCTGGTAATATTATTGTTATCTTATTATTTCTTCAAGTTCTAAAATGGGGACAAAGAGAATGTATATGGATGAATGAATTTCATTTTATTGAAATGAGAAGTTAGTGAGACTACATTTTCACTTTACATTATCTTGGCTATCCACCGAAGTAAATTTCATTTCATAGAAATGATAAGTTAGTGAGACTTATAGTGCTATACATTGTTACATTTTCACTTTACATTATCTTGGTTATTTGCACATTGTTTTAATAATTTGAGATAGTTGTTGATATTTCTATTTTACTTTCAGGTCGGACAACCAAAATGAAGATATGAATGAAGTGATATTACATTGTTACTAGTGGTGTAGTTTTGTTTTTGCTTTTTGGACAAAAGCTTTCATGTACAAGTCATTATTTATGTTTCTATTATGTTTCTTATGAATAGAAGAACAGTGTAAGAAAAATCTAGAAACTAACATATGGTAGAAAATATATGAAATAAACTAAATTATACTAGACGTTAAATAGATAAGGTAGAAAATATAAAAATCTAGATTAATTGGAATAGACAAGAAAATTTTAGAAACTAACATAGTGCTCCTATAAATATGAGGAATTGGACCAATTCGAGTCATATATTAAAAATTATTTACTAACATATATTCTCACTTTTTAAGATAAATTATTAATTTCAGTTCAATTCAAATCAAATTTGGGTTGATCGATTTTGGTTACGATTCTCTCAGTAATTTTGTAGATAAATTATTAATTTCAGTTCAATTCAAATCAAATTTGGGTTAATCGATTTTGGTTACGATTCTCTCAGTAATTTTGTATTGGGTCTATCGAGTTAGAGATTTGATCCAGTAAAAATCAAATCGAGTAGAGACAATCGAATGGATGAAGAGAGATTTGATCGAATGGATGAAGAGATAGTCAGCAATCGAATGGATGAAGAGAGATTTGATCGACGTCGTAGTTGCAGCGGGTGAGAAAGGAGAAGATATAAAAATATTAAAATAAAAAAAGAAAATGAATTGCCACATAAGTTGTCGCTCAGATTGGCTATCAAAGAAGGCGCTCAGCATATCAAGACTCTTGATAAATTGTATGTGCTTTACTGGTCGTATTTTTTATTTTACCTAAATAATCTCTATCGATATAGTAACAATTTCATGCTTTGACTGAAATATTTCATATTTAGAATAATTCTTAAAAATATTCTAAAAGCTATAATCAAATCAATCGTGATATCTGCCATCCACAAAATATAAGCAGCTTCATAATATCATTGCTTAATTTTCTTCTTCATTGTTATATACAACTTATTCACACTATCAAAAATCTTTAATTTACATGATCCACTTTATGATTGGAAGAATTTAAAGACTCTTTCACTATAAAATTCGTCACAATTTGTAGCCCCATTTCATAATCACAAAAACTTTTATGCATCAGATCCATGCGCCTGATCCGACCCGCGCGTGTACGTGCTTCCACGAGCGTCCCATGCGCCTGGATGGATGCGCTCAAATTCGCTCGTTAAGGATACTTTTTAGTTATGTTAAGGATACTTTCAGTTATGTTAAGGATACCTTTGAAATCCTGATTCCAGGTTACATACCACGTTATGTTAAGAATACCTTTTAGTTATGTTAAGCATATTTTTAGGTTATGTTAAGGATACCTTTAGTTATGTTAAGAATGCATTTTGGTTATATTAAGCATACATTTAGGTTATGTTAAGAATACATTTAGGTGATCCTGATTTGATACCCTTAGAATTCGCTCCAGGTCACATACTTTTACGTTATATTAATGATACATTTAGGTTATGTTAAAGATACTTTTATGTTATGTTAGAGATACATTTGTGTACAAAATGTGTAACACAACTATGTTATGGATAAGATATTTCTAACATAACATAAAGGTTTCCTTAACATAACCTAAAGGTATGTCTGACGTAAAATAAATGTATGAAATTTGGGCATAAAGATATCCTTAACATAACCTAAAGATATCCCTAAATATTCCCTAAAGGTGTCCTTAACATAATCTAAAGGTATGTCTAATTTAACGTAAATGTATGAAATCTGGGCATAAAGATATCCTTAACATAACCTAAAGGTATTCTAATAAAGGTATCCTTAACATAAGTAAAAGTTATGACCAAAATCTAAAAAAGTTAGCGCGAAAAAATAAAAGCGGGTCGGATAACCCGAATCCAACCCGGTTGCATGGATCCATGCACCTGATGCACAAGAGACTTACTCTTTCATAATTCGCCATAAAATTTCAGAGAAAATGAAGATGGCAAATTCTTCATACTTGTGTTTGTGGATTTGTTTCTCTCTTCTATTAGTTATGCTCTTTCATCTTTAATACATTGAATCTTGACTGTTTTGAAACATCTCTACTTTCATTCGCATAATTATTTTCTCGATAAAATCAATTGAACAATTAATCGATGACAAGAAAGATTTCTTTAATTTAATACACGATCGGATAATATGTATACAAGATTAAAACATTACTACTTCCATTCTGAGAAATGTTGTATACAAATAAATATTTAGAAACCTATATTGTTAATTGGTCACTTTTAAGTTTTAACTAGCTCCAAAATTATTGACTTATTAAACTATTTATTAAACCATGAAAAATATTCAACAAAATACGAAAATAAAATAGGATGCAATTAGGTTTTAAATTTTATTTTTTGTGGGCTAATCTGTAATTACGTAACGTTTATAATTATTATATTCTTATTATATTTTTTATAATTATGAGAAATGTTGTACATAAACAAATATTCTAAAATTTATATTGTTAATTGATTACTTTTAACTTATTACAAAATTTATTGTGATATTCAAATTATCTATTGAGTCATAAATTATTTTTTTTATAAAAGACAAACAAATAGAATATAAGCCTTCAAGTTTGTTGTTGAAGTTATTTATAAATTTTGTATTCCAACGTTTTAATATTATCAAGTTTAATTTCGAATAACATATACAATTTGTGTTATTTTAATTTAGAATATCACGCCACTGAAGTCGTAAAAGACACACAGGAGATGAGGTGAATTCAACCAAATTTTATTTTCTTCGGTTAAACTCTACTTTACCTAACAATTTTTTCAAATTATAAAATTACATTTTTAAAACTCAATATAAATATGAAAACCATATTTTATATTATTCAAAATTTTAAATAATAAAGATGTATGAATAACTTTTTATATAATAATATATTACAAAAATAAATAATAAATCGCACATTGCGCGGGAGAGATACTAGTGTACTGAAAAAATGATAACCCGAATGGATTATAGAATATCTACAAATGAGTTTTAAGAGGATTTAAAATCAAATGTGGCCCTGTAGGAATGGATCAGGGCCAAGATTGGACCCATGGTTTCAGAAACAACCCAAAAAAGTCCATTAACAGACCTCTCCGTTAGTTTGATGGACGAAAAACGTTAAGTGAATTTACTATTTTTAATATATTATTATTTACTGATAATAATATAATTAATCAAAATATTATAATAAATTATTAAAAATTCATAAATTTACTTTTAAAAATATGAAAATATTTCTTATAACTTTAAATACTTTCAGTAACAATCTAAAATTACTTATAAAATCTTAAGAATTATTTAAAAATATTATAGTTTATTAATATGAATTTTCTGTATTATAATTCATATTATAAATCTTAAAAAATATAATAATTTTTAATTTCAAAAATCTAAAAATTGTTTTACAATTATAATTATTTTTTTATAAATCAAAAATTATATCTAAAATCATAAAATAATTGTTTTGGAATATATTATTTCATATAAATAATATTAATTAGATAATTATGAGAAACCTGAAACATCGTAACTTTAAAAAAAAATCAGAAATTTCTTATTATTGTTATTAGTTTTTGTAAATTCAAGAAAATGATTTCTAAATAATAATTTTAAAATAACAATATAAATGAAATATTTTACAAAAAATTTAAATAATTCTTATATGTATTTTTGAAATTCAAAAAATTATCTTAAAACTGTAACATTTTTTTTATAAATGGAAAAATATTTCTAAAATCTTAAAAAAATAGTGTTAAAACATATTATCTAGTATCAATAATTATTAGTGAAGAATTATAATAAATCAAAAAAATCAATGAATTTGTTGTTAAAATCGTATACCACAATATAAATAAATGTCACATTAAAAAAAATCAAAAAGAAAAAAAACTAAACAAAACAATAGAAATAAAATGAAAACATAATTCATCAACTTCCTCCCCGTGTTGGCCCTCACCACACGCCACGCCTCAAGTTTCCATTACTGATATTTCTTCCACCACGAGCAGTATCGCCCTGATCTCTTCCATTTACCGCTCCTTCATCCTGTCACTCATCTCCATCTCCAACCACACTGATGGTCATCGGGCAATCTTCATTTTTCACTTTTTCTGCTGCTACCGATTATTCTCCCCTGCGATTTCTTCACCTCCCAAAGCTTGAAAATATCCAAGAGGATGCTCGACTCGGTGTAGACGAGGTGGAAGGCGGTGGTGGGCCGCCAGCCGCCGATCCAGTGCAGCGACCGCTCCAGGGCGGTGGTCCACGCCGTCGAGAAGAAGGCGAGCACGTTCTGCTTCGCCGCCGACTACTTGGAGTGGTAGTAGTCACCGTAGTGGGAGATGGCCTTCTCCACCAGCTGCCGCAGTTGCTCCTGCTGCTTTTGGGGTGCGATTTTGGGGTGTGATTAGGGTTCCAAAATCAATTTGGGGGCAAAAGGTGTGATGTGGACCCGTTTGATTGTGTCTGAATTGACTTAACGGGCACGTGCATAACGAACTAATTTTTGAGTAATCAGCGAATTTCAAATCCACCCCAATTTGAGTAAAATTCATTCATATCAAATTCAAGATTTCAAATGTCTATTCAAATGAAATCTAGCTAGACATTAATTCAAATACAAGTTGGAATGAACATTTCTAAATAATAACAACTACTAAACAATAATGAAATCATGTGGAAACCAAAGTTAGAGATGGGTCTTGCCTTAGATGGTGAAAAATGAAAAGGAACAATGATATTCCCAAGTATTAACCAACCACACATACTTGTAAATGTACATGATCCACATGATTTATAAGAGTGTACACTCTTGCAAATATTTTCTTGAAACAATTAAATCTATTTTTTGAACCAATTAAATCTATTTTATTTTACAAATAAAATATGTAAACTTTATGTTATTCTACAAGTGTAATAATATGTTAACAAATTGATAGTTTACTAATCAAACTGTAATAATTTAATTGCTAAATAAAATTATTTAACACAACAAAACAGTACAAACATAAAAATGGGAGATTCGAAACACAACAATTACATTTCTTAATAGAGCCATATTATTAAAATGAAATTCCTTTTTTAATTTGGTTTTTTTAAATATTTCTCAACACAATAATATAACATTTTCTTTAATCTCCTCTTGCACAACTGCAGGTATATATGTTGTTGTCAATTTGAAGACAATTGTTTCAGCAATAACAAAAGAATATTTCAACAAAATACTGATTGAGTGTGTTTGCATCACTCTGTGATTCAGGTTGGTAACAGGATTATGAGGAAGAGGATCCATGTCCGCGTGGAACATGTTCAGCCATCTCGTTGCCATGAAGATCAGAACGGTGAAAATGGTAAATGATAACTTCATTGTGAGCTTGGCCATGGCGGATTTGAGGTGTGAATGATGGAGAAGAAATGGGGAATGAACAAGGGTTGGGTTTCTTGTCTAATACTTATATATTTATATTGAATTTTGTTTTTTTAATAATTCCTTGCTTTCTTTTTTATAGTAGATCCTTAATTCATTTATAATCTATATATATATATATATATATATATATATATATAAACAGAATATTCTGCCTAAAATAACTGCAATAAATGTCTCATTATATCACAGACCGCACATCGTGCGGGTGCGAGTACTAGTTAATTATAATAGGAAGATATATAAAGTATAAACATCTTGGGAGATTTTATATTATATATATATATATATATATATATATATTGGTATAAAATTATAGTAAAGTATGTTCTAATTTGATGTTGTTTGTTCATCCATTTATTTCTTCAGTTTATCATTTGGTGCCAAATAGAAGGCCATCTTAAGTGAAAAATGTTTGGGTATCAAGATTTAAATATGAAGCAATTTTAAGTGAAAAATGTTTGTGGTAAATTTGTCATGTTGTCTACAACCGACGAGTTTCAATTTTCTTATATACACATACATATATATATATATATGTATATGTGTACATTTTTAGAAATTAAGTTTTTAGAATAAGATTTGCACCTTTACGAAATGTTGATTAGTTAAAAGGCTCACAAATTACAATCTATTTGAATTTGGAAACGAAAAAATTTGTCTATCAAAATATGAATGAAGATTGATTCTATACAAATTAAATGAGTCATTTATCGATTCGACTAAAATTTTCAATTCGGCTTTTCTCTTATTTTTGAGCTAGTTGATTAATGTTAGGATTATCAACCAAGAACCCTAAAAACGAAGATCCACTCACAAGAACCAATCTCACCGATTAAAACAATAATGCAAGAAATCCAAATCACTCAAGAACACAAAGCATTACGTGGTTCAGCTATGAAAGCCTACATCCACGGGGCAACGAAGGAAGGGGTGATTTTATTGAATGAAAACGAAACACTTTACAATACTGAAAATCTGCAAACACACTTGCAGAAACTCACTAAACTAGCTCACTTTACAGAATTATAACTCGCTTAAAACTCAATGTCAACTCGTGCTCTTAACTGCACTGAAAACTACTATATATAGGCTATATGGCAAAGAAAATATCATCCAAAACGAATCTCAAACGAATCTTGGCAAGATCTTTGAAAACTGCTCCTCGCACACTCTGTTTTCGCGATCTTCTCTTTCTTCTGAAACTCCAACCGTTTTAACTGCTTCTCGATCCTACATGACAACCAATGATTGGTCCTTTTAAAGCCACACTTTCAATCTTTAAAAACATCACGCTTTTATAAGTGAGAAATGCGTATTTCTCCAAGCCTTGCAACAGCTGACGTGGCAAAGCGTATTAGCGCTTCTTTAAGTGAAGAAACGACTTTGCCTAAACCTGCACAATATAGAAAACGTTAGTGCTAATGCTTAAAAAAGAACACGTTTCTTCTTCCCTTTAATTCTCCAAAACACTTAGTCGATTTTTCAGCCATGCACAGCCATTTTTCCATGCACATTTTTGCAGAAGCTTGAGTCATATACTATCAAATCTCCACCTTATGGCTTAAACTCTCTGCAAGTTTCCTTCATCCCTCAAGTACCCTTAGTTCCAGCTTTGCCCCTAAGTCCAATTAACTCCATGCAAAGCTCAACCTTAGCCATAGGTAAAGCCTTAGTGAATGCATCTGTTGCATTCTCCTCAGTAGCAATTTTCTCCACCTTGACCTCTTCTTGCTCAACCAAATCCCTGATGAAATACAACCTAACATCTATATGCTTAGTCCTTTCATGATATCCAGGGTGTTTGGTGAGATGAATGGCACTATTGTTGTCACAAAAGATGGTAATACATCCTTGACTGATTCCAAACTCACTTCGAATTCCCTTAAGCCATGTAGCTTCCTTTGCAGCCTCAGTAACAGCAATGAACTCAGCCTCAGTTGTTGACAAAGCAACAACATGTTGTTGTATGGACTTCCAACTTATAGCGTTGCCAAACAAAGTGAATGCAAACCTTGTCAATGACTTCCTAGTATCAACATTTGCAGCATAATCTGAGTCCACAAAACCTTCTATAGGAACTTTTAACCTTGATCTTTGCCTGAAACTTAAACCTTTGTCTAATGAACCATTGAGATACTTCATCACACACTTGACTGCTCCCCAATCAGCAAGGCCTGGATTTGCCATGTACCTACTAATAACACTCATTGCATGAGCAAGATCAGGCCTGCAGCACACCATGACATACATTAAGCTTCCCACTGCATTGGCATAAGGAAACCTCTTCATTCTATCCATTTCATGCTGCAGTTTTGGCTCCGGCTCTTTGGAGAGCTTGATGCTTTGACTCAAAGGAACACTAGAACACCTTGCTTGATTCATTTGATACTTAATCAGCACCTTTTTCAGATAATCACTTAGATCAAGAAATACTTCTCCTTTCTCTTCACAGAAACTTATGTTCATGCCAAGCATCCTCTTTGCTATTCCCAAATCTTTCATGTCAAATTCTGATTTTAAAAGAGATTTCACTTCATGCAAACAAGAGTTAGATGTACTAGCAATAAGCATATCATCAACATACAAAAGAAGAAAGGTGTGTGCATTATGTTCATGCTTAAAATAAACACAATGATCATACTTGCTTCTAATGAAATTAGACTTAAGCATAAAGTGATCAAACCTCAAATACCATTGCCTTGGTGATTGTTTGAGGCCATAGAGTGACTTCTTTAGCAAACATGTTTTATTCTCACTCCCATTGACAAGAACACCTTCAGGGATAGCCATGTAGATCTGCTGCTTTAGCTCTCCATGAAGGAATGCAGTGGTGACATCCATTTGGTGCAAAACCATCTTGAATTGAGCCACCATAGCTAGGAGTATCCTTATGGAGCAATGCTTGACTACTGGGGGAAAGATTTCAGCATAATCGATCCCTTCTTTCTGTGTGAATCCTTTGGCAACAAGCCTTGCTTTGAATCTGATTTTGTTGCCTTTTGAAGCTTCCACTTTCTTCCTAAAGATCCACTTGCAGCCTACAAGCTTCTTCTTTGCAGGCTTCTCTACAATCTGCCAAGTTTCATTCTTGTCAAGGGAACAAAGTTCTTCTTAAATTGCAACCATTCAGTGCTCCTTTTCAGAACAAGAGATGGCTTCTTTGTATGATGCAGGTTCAGAACACTCCACTTCCTGAGCTGCAAGCAAAACAAAAGAAATATTATCAGCATAACCAAGTCTAGAAGGAGGTTTTATAGCACTCCTGGACCTGTCTCTAACTAATTGATAGTTAGCTAGTTGGTTTTGAACTTCATCAGCTTCAACTTCATCTTCTTCTTCTGCTGAACTTGTGCCTTCTTCCTCAGGTTGATTTAATATGAAAGGCTCCACCTCAAACTGAGTTCCCTCCTCTTTTTCAGATGATTCATCAGTGTTGGCATCACTCTTCTTCATTGGCATTTTAGATTCATCAAAAAATACATCTTTGCAGACCAAACACTTTTGATGATCATTTTCAAAACACCACAATCTATAGCCCTTGATCCCTTTAGGATAGCCTAAGAATACACACTTCAAAGCTCTTGGCTCTAACTTATCTTGATTAATGTGTGCATAAGCAAGGCAGTCAAACACCTTTAGTCCACTGTGATTGGCTGGAACACCACACCACTTTTCCTCAGGAGTTTTGAACTCTATTGCTAAAGATGGACTTCTATTTATCAAGTATACTGCAGTGGCTACTCCCCAAAAACTCTTTGCCAAACCTGAGCTTATCAACATGCACCTTACTTTGTTAAGAATGGTTTGGTTCATCCTCTCAGCAAGTCCATTTTGCTGAGGAGTTCCAGGAACTGATTTGTGCCTTACAATGCCTTTGTCTTTGCAAAATGTATTGAACTCTTCAGAGGTGAATTCAAGGCCATTGTCTGTCCTTAGATACCTAACCTTCCTGCCTGAGATGTTCTCCACCTCAATTAACCATTCCTTGATTGTTTTGAAAGCTTCATCCTTGGTTTTGAGAATGTACACCCAAACCTTCCTGCTGTGATCATCAATTAAGGAGAGTGAAATATTTTCCACCATTCTTAGTCTGTGTCCTTGCTGGCCCCCAAAGATCAGAATGAATGTACTCTAATGGCTCTTTAGATACATGAATGCCTGACTTGAATGGCAACCTCTTATTCTTTCTTAGAATGCAGCAATCACACATTTCCTGCTTAATGATCTTGTCTCTGCCAAAAACCTTTTTCTTTGCCAGCTCCTGGGGACCTTTTTCACTTATGTGGCCAAGTCTCTTGTGCCATAAACTTGTCCTATCCATCTCTTGAGCTGAGTTTACTGAACCTTGGTAGACCTCTCCTACTAGATAGTATAACTCATTCCTTTTCAGCCCTTGCATCACCACTTTATCAGATTTTGAAACTGATAGCAATCCTCCTTCAGAGTAGAACTTGTAGCCCTGAGTGTCTAGCATTCCCAAGGAGACCAAATTCCTCTTCAAATCTGGAACAAACCTCACTTGAGATAGGATTCTAACTACTCCATCATGCATTCTCAGTGCCACTAAACCAATTCCTTTCACCTTGCAGCTTTGATCATTTCCAAGCATCACTATACCAGATTCTTCTAAGGCAAGCTCTTGAAAGCAATCCTTGATTGGAATCATGTGAAATGAACACCCTGAGTCTAGGATCCATTCTGAACATACCTCAGTGGCAGTGATCGCCAAAACCTCAGCTGATTCATATCCTTGATTTCAGGCAGATGCATCACCAGTTTGATTGGCCTGATTCTAAGATGATTGCCCTTTATTCTTAAGGAATTGCTTATACTTGATACAATCCTTTTTATGATGGCCTGACTTGTGGTAATGGAAGCACCTATTCTCTTCCTTATCAGTGGTGGATTGGCTTTAATCAAACTTCTTTCCTTGAATTTGAGCAGACCCCTTTTTCTGAAACTTCTTTTTTGAGTTTCCTTGCTTGATTGCCAACCCTTCAACCACATTCTTGATCTTCAGCTCTGAATTCTTGGAAAGATCCTTGGTCTTCAAAGCAACTACCACTTCTTCTAGAGTAATTGAGTGTTGCCTACCATAAAGGATTGAGTCTATTAAATGTTCATAACTCTTAGGCAGTGCACTCAACAGCATGAGGGCTTTGTCTTCTTCCATGAGATCAACTTCAATATCAGCAAGATCATCCAATACCTTATTGAATTCCTCCAATTGATCAAAAATTGGTTTATCCTCTGACATCTTGAAGGCATAGAGCCTCTTCTTCATATATAAACGGTTTGTTATGGTTTTGATCATGTACAAACTTTCCAATTTCTCCCAGACTGCAAGAGCAGTGTCTTCTTTGGCCACTTCTCTTAGCACCTTGTCTCCTAGGCTGAGAATGAGGACACTGTGAGCCCTTTGTTGAACTTGAAGTTTTTCTTGAGTGGACATACCTTCTGAAAATTCACTTGGATCCTGCAGGGCCAAGATCAAACCTTGTTGTACCAAAAGAGCCTTCATCTTCACCCTCCACAAACCAAAGTCTCCCTCACCATTGAACCTCTCTACATCAAATCTTGCAGTGGCCATCTTCTCCAAGCTATCTTCCAACAGACGGCGCCAATTTGTTAGGATTATCAACCAAGAACCCTAAAAACGAAGATCCACTCACAAGAACCAATCTCACCGATTGAAACAATAATGCAAGAAATCCAAATCACACAAGAACACAAAGGATTACGTGGTTCAGCTATGAAAGCCTACATCCACGGGGCAACGAAGGGAGGGGTGATTTTATTGAATGAAAACGAAACACTTTACAATACTGAAAATCTGCAAACACACTTGCAAAAACTCACTCAAGTAGCTCACTTTACAGACTTACAACTCGCTCAAAACTCAATTTCAACTCGTGATATTAACTGCACTGAAAACTACTATATATAGGCTACATGGCAAATAAAATATCATCCAAAAGGGATCTCAAACGAATCTTGGCAAGATCTTTGAAAATTGCTCCTCGCACACTCTGTTTTCGCGATCTTCTCTTTCTTCTGAAACTCCAACCGTTTTAACTGCTTCTTGATCCTACATGGCAGCCAGTGATTGGTCCTTTTAAAGCCGCACTTTCAATCTTTAAAAACATCACGCTTTTATAAGTGAGAAATGCGTGTTTCTCTAAGCCTTGCAACAGCTGACGTGGCAAAGCGTATAGCGCTTGTTTAAGTGAAGAAACGACTTTGCCTAAACCTGCACAAGATAGAAAACGTTAGTGCTAATGCTTAAAAAAAAAAAAACACAGTTTCTTCTTCCCTTTAATTCTCCAAAACACTTGGTCGATTTTTCAGCCATGCACAGCCATTTTTCCATGGACGTTCTTGCATAAGCTTGAGCCATATAAAATTTTAAATTTTGATGCAGCTTACTACTATTTATTATATATATATATACCTACATCAATTGGGAATCTTTTTTTTTTTTTTTTGGAGGTGGCAAAACATTAGATAGAAAAGTCAAGATGGTGGGGATAGGAAATATATATATATATATATATATATATATATATATATATAGAAGCTGTATGCGTGCAACAGAAATTTGAGTTTGATTTGTTGAAGTAGGTAAAGTTTAATTTAATTTAATTTCTTAAACTAGCTACTCAATTCTAAATTGTGCACATCTTTGTTTTAGTTGTTTCACATGAGGGAACAAAATCAATAAGTTAAGATACTAATATAAATTTAAGTCTACATTTATTTGAAAAAAATAATCTTATGGGATCAAATTATCCCAATCAATTAGGGTAATATTGTACAGTTATTAAAAGTTAACATGTTGATTCTCAACTATATCCTTTCTTTTTGATAATTTACATCTCTTTCATTAGAAGCGAACACCTTTTTCAATACGCAAAAAATTGTGTTTTATTGGGACATGCATGGATCTTAGATCCGAGCTCCCATGCGCTTCCGCAGGCGCACACCAGATTCCATTCAATAATAGGTATTATATACATACTCTTCAAGTATTATGTGTATTACACATTTATCTTTAAGGTATTACACATTTATCTTTAAGGTATTACACATTCGTACAATCTAGGTATTAAACTTAAAGTATAAGGTATTACATATGCACCTTTGAGGTATTACATATTTGAGTATAAGATATTACATATTTAGTTTCAAGGTATTACTCCTTAAACTCTAAGGTATTACTGCTTATAGTTTAAAGTATTATATATTTATCCTTAAAGTATTACATTTTTATCTATATGGTATTACATATTTATACTTATGTTTAAAGTATTTGATACTCAATTTTCAGATATTACATAAGTCTCTTTCAGGAATAATAAGAAATCGATTGAATCAAAATATATGAATGAAAATCGAACATATAAAATTAAGAAGAAGAAAAAGAAGAAGAAAAGGAAGAGGCCTTGTGGAGGAATAAGATGAATATGAAGAATTAGGGTTTTGACTATATATATATATATATATATGTATATATATATATATATATATCACGACATACAAGTTCTTCTCTTTCTAATAAACCAAATTTTATTTTAATGTATTCATTTATATTTTCTACATTTTTTAAAAACTTGAAATCATCGAACACTAGTTATCACATTTTACACTTTATAAGGAGTAATTCCACTTAAATTACAAACTCGTAAAATCCATGAAAATTAATTGAATTAGTTTCATGCCAGAACTTGTCTTTTTTTCGTTTTAAATATTTTTAATATCAATATATAATATGTATTTTGATAATAGCAGATTAGTGTAATAAAATTCGAAAAATAAATTAGTATATTTGCCTTAAGGATGTATAGAAGGAAGTATTCTGATAGCATATTTTGAGAATTACAATCATAATTTGAATCTGAGTGATGCTAGTTTACCTGTTTTTATTATTGCCTCCATTCTACACTCTAATCTCATTTATAATAAACTTTACGAGAGATACTGATCAGGTTCTTTAATTTTGAACATGAAACCTTAATCACAAATTAATTATAGTCCTTAATCCTCATTTAACTAAATAAATAAATATTTATACTATAAATAAATTAAAAATATTATTTTTTTCTATGATGTGGGTCTAGGCCCAAACCAAGCCCCCTTCTTGCCTAGAGTCACTCAAACTCAGCTGTTAATTAATTAATTACTCAGTTAATTAATTAAACTAATAATTATATTTACCCAAAAACAAGGTGCTGTTTAAGGATGCAACGACACCGCCTTCACTAAAATCGACAAAATCACAAAGCCTGCGACTCCTCTCCGCTATTCTTGTCTCTGCCCCAAATCTCTTCGATTATCTCTCTCATCCCAAAACCGCAGCTCAATCTAATCGAGTAGATCAGAAGAAAATTCCCCACATGCCAGCTTCAATCCGGGAGAGTCACCGTCACGCGCCGCCGCAGTTCCTGAGCCGGAGCCAGCGGAGACTCCTCTTCTTCTTTCTGAAATGTTTGATCATGGTAATCGTGATGTCCCTTTTCCTATTCCTCCTGGGATTCGCCGCCATTGTCCTCCTCCACTTCCTCTTCATGTCAAACACCTTCCCCCGCCGCTGCACCCGCCTTCTCCACCCCGCCGCCGGCGCCTCGCCCGATATTCAGTCCCTTATTCCTGAGATAGCGTTTAGGTCTAGGGATTTTCCGGCTACGTCGGATTGTGCCATTTGTTTGGATTGTTTTCAAGAAGGGGATAATTGCCGGAAAATCCCTGTTTGTAAGCATTTGTTTCACGCGAAATGTGTGGATAGGTGGATTGGAAAGAAGCCCACTTGCCCTGTTTGTAGGACCCGGATCGATTTGGACCCGCCCGGGTTTCGAATTGGGGGTGAAGATCAATGGAAGAGGCTTTGGAGTGTTAATTTCGAGGAGGGTACTTCTTATTGAAGCTTTATGGCAGTTAAAGCTATGGGATTTGGAGGAACTTCTGTTATGCAGATGGATTAGTTTTTGTAAGTTTTGAAATTTGCTAGCTTATCTTGTTTCAAGTTCTTCTTTGTGTGTATATATCCTCTTCGGAGATGATGATCATATAATTGCAGATTTGTGGTCTTTATATATAAAGTGTGTGTAGAAAAGCCTAAAGCTTGGAGAAGATTTTAGGAGATATTGATCTTTAGAGTTGATCTTTTGCATTTGAAAGGATAATTTTCTCTTGAGGATGCCAAAAAAGCAAGTTTCTGAAATGAAATCATTGATAAACTGGGAATACGAACAAATAAAATAAAAATAAAAAGTAAATTCTGGTTATTTTCTGGGGTCACTGTTATAATGTTGAAAAACCTCGTGTATATACGATTCAAGTCTTGGTAGTAAACCAGGAAACAAGCTAGCAATTGCATGCAATTAAACTTTTCTTTGAAGAACCGTTCTTGCTTTACTGATGTTAATCCCATTGACCAATTCAAATTCACATATGATAAAAACCCCCATAAATATCTTATTGCATTCATCAGACGAGAACACATTAGAGACATTCTATAGCTCCAAACATTGACAGTGCAATGGAGTTCTTTGGATCATTTAGTTTTTTGACGATTCTAATTGAATCAATCAAACTTCTTCCCAAGAACGGGAAACTCATGGGGCTCATAGCATTATTTTCTGTGGTCTTGTCATTGTTTATATCCTTCTTGTCCAATTACTCTCTTCGATTCCTCATATCTGACATGATGGTTGATATTCCCGATCCCAATTCATTTGATCCTACCTCTTTTACACCCCAAGTGAGCTTCAACTCACCCCAGATTCTCCATATGAGAAAAGATATTGCACTTCAATATGCTATTGAAATTGCTTCCTTTCTCGCCTTTTCCACCATCTTCTTCTTCTCCACCATTTCAACAATCCTAGTATCAGCCAGTGCGGAAAAATTATCACTAAAAGAGCTACTCTCAATCATCTATAAAACCTGGACAAGGCCTCTGATCACTAGCTTCTATGTATCAAGTCTTTCAATTGGCTATTTCTCTTTAGTGTTTATCTTGACTGTTCCTCTGCTTGTGTGGCCTAATTTCACCATCTTTTGGGTAGCCATGTTTGTCGGAATTCCAGCTTTAGTTTTCCATCTTTACTTGATAGTTCCTTGGACCTTGTCCATTGTTGTTTCAGTGGTAGAAGAAAGCTATCATGGGTTGAAAGCACTAGGAAAAGGCGCGGAACTTGTTCAAGGCAAAAGGTTGCTCGGTTTCTTGCTCAATATATTCTTCAACCTTGTGCTTTTGATCATCTTTCAGGGCTTCAAGATGCTGCTAAGTAAAAGGATCTTTGCAACGATATCTATGATACTTCTAACGAGCGCTTTATCCATGGTTAACATCTTCATATCTGTAGCATATACGGTATTATACGTGCAGTGTAAAGAGCAGAATGGTGAAGAGATAGAGTTAAACGGGAGTGTCCAATATGCTAAAGTGCCTACAACTAATGATATGCCCTGAGTATTGCCATTGCATCTCCATTAAATCTAATGAGTGATTTACCCCAGCGATGCACAGTTTATTGTGGTACCATATACCGTTTGTAATTTTTTAATAAAGTTGTTATATTATAAAATTATTCATATACCTTTGATTATTTCAAATTTTGTATAATATATAAATATATTCTTCATTTCTATTTAATTTTTTAATTAATTAAAATTTAATAATGATTAATAATAATAATACTTCTAAATATAAATAGTAACAATATATTACATTGAAAACAATTCTAAATAATTTGATCAATTTTCTTGACAAAACTATTAATCACTGAAATTCTTTTATTAACCAAAACATTGATGCGATACTCAGAAGATTTTGTCACTCTCCTCCTTTTATATAGATAAATGTATCATATGTTTCTATCTCTTGTCTCAATACGTGTAATAATCATGTTCTTGAATGTTTTTAAGATATTATCAAGTGTAATAGATTTCTTTTTATCTGCAGGAAAGCCCTGTTGGTAAAGTGACCAATTCATCCATAATTTAGGAAAATGTCAACTCGTGTAAATATCA
The DNA here is from genome assembly GCA_005771605.1 of Scutellaria baicalensis. Classification (NCBI taxonomy): domain Eukaryota; kingdom Viridiplantae; phylum Streptophyta; class Magnoliopsida; order Lamiales; family Lamiaceae; genus Scutellaria; species Scutellaria baicalensis. The sequence continues at coordinate 87,397,965 of CM016721.1, read as the reverse complement.
AGGAATCTTTATTTAAGCATCTTTGAAAATCTGGAGAAGTTTTGGCTTATCTTTTGCACTGAAACTTTTTTCTTTGACAAAATCATGGGTCATGACATGAGAATTGTCAATGGCTGGATTTGAAATCTCAAAAGATATTATTCAAGACATAATAAATTGAAGAAATATGAACATTCAAATCCAATTAAATTAGTATATAAAAGCTTAAGAGTAAGTCTTGTGTGAGATCGTCTCACAGATCTTTTTTCGTGAGACGGGTCAACCCATAATCCACACTTAGCAATTCATACGAAAGTTTGTGGATATGAATTCAATTTATGAGTAATAAGGATCCGTTTCACGAAAACTATCCGTGAGACCGTCTCACATGAGTTTTGCGAAAGCTTAATACATTCACTTGACATGAAATATTTATCAATTAAAAAGACAAAACATACTATAAATGGGAGGTTTTTTGTTTCTCACACGAAAGTGAACGAAAAAGTGGTAGCTTAAACGGCTACGTTTCGAGGATAGAAAAGAGCTACCGATTTATTAAATGAGTGGATGAGAAAAGTCTGACGTCATCAAAACCGCCATTAACACCCACTGTAAACTCTTCACACACATTCTTGAAATTCAATCGAAGCAAGAAAAATGTCTTCTTCGTATCTACCCTTTGTCAATGGGTCCCTCCTTTCATCTGCGCGACAATTATCCTGCCCCAAGTTTCATTCTTTTGCTGCTCTCAACCATGTCTCTGTAAAATCAAGGTTTTTTTTTTTTTCTTTTCTTTAGTGGTGCTGTTTTTTGCTTGATACCTGTTAGAATTTATATGAGGATTGCGATTTGATATTATGAATGTATAGTGATCAGTTTTGAGAGTCATTTTGTGTGTGGAAGTGGAAGTTTTACTTGAAATTAAGTATTCTTGAATTGATTTCAAGTAAAATTGGTGGATTCTATTTTGTTTTTAAGTTATTTATAGTGAAGAGGAGTGGTTTGAAGAACAAGGTCGCATATTTTAGAATATTGAATTCAGAATGACCTCTTAATTAATGGTTGATTCTTGGCTATGATTTAATTTGGTTTTGCAAATGCATTTTCAGAAGAGCTTATCAGTTCAGAATTAATCATAAATGAGTTCTATATTGTTCATGAAATGTATTGATGTAACTTCTGATTTTGTATTAGCGGAAGGAGTATATGCTGATGATCAGAAATCTATTTCTGTCACTTGTTATTATTCACATTTTCAGCTCATATGCATCTTGACTTGTGAGATCTGTCTTTGGATATAAGAATTGAAGTTTTTAATCGCTTATCCTTGGCTGTATATCGATTCCTAAGCTGCCCTCTCGTTTCTAGGTGGGGACTTCAAAGAGAACAAGATGTGAGATTTTTTCCTCGAAGAATAAGGGGTCAAGCGATACGTGTCTTGGCAAATCCAAATGTACGGTTTAAAAATGCTCTGAGCTGTTTTTAGGTATGTCATTAGTGATGCAAATAGCATGCTCGTCTTGCAGTCAGGCCCGAGTTCTTGATTATAGGTTGTTTGCTATCATTGCTTGCTATGTTGGGATAGATGTACTAGTAGAAGAATCTTTGAGAACTCAATACAGATATGATATTACATTGAGTGAATCATGCTATGTCACGATATACAGAGATTAAGCATGTTTAAGATGCACTTCACGATGAATAGATACATCCATCGACACAGTCTCTTGATTATTAACAACCCTTTTGAATGATTTTTATTCAGTAATAAAGGAATCATCTTCTTCTTTGGTTGTCATACAGGGATCTTCAGGTAAATCATATTCAGTCAAACAAATAGATATGGTTGATCCTTTGGAAGCCAAGAGATTAGCTGCCAAACAGATGGAACGAATTAAAGCTAAAGAAAAGTTTGAAGTAAGTGAGATCCCATTTTGTTAGAGAATTTTTGTTCTGTGGGACTATACCATTTGATTTAAATGGTTTCGAATTTTCAGAATGTTCGTAAACTTCACAATGGTTGTTAGAACTTGTGCATTATTGAAAGATGCTATTTTTGGAACACTTATGTTGTACTTTACCTGATATTGAAACACTTGAAGACACTTACCATTTCAATTAATGCATTTTTTCAAGAGTTTTCAATTAAGTCTATTGATTGGACCCCCATAGCTTAATTTCTTTACCACATTTTGCAGACACTATGGGTAAAATATTGTAATGTGTTTTCACAATGAAATGATTTATGATTCTAACTAATCTACAACTCCTACAGAGACGACGTCAAATTGAAGCGATCAATGGGGCATGGGCAATGATCGGTCTAACAGCAGGATTAGTCATCGAAGGTCACACAGGAAACAGCATTATAGCTCAAGTAAGTTTTTACAGAGATGCTTTATGAGTACATGAATTCTTTGGTTTATGATCGAACAAGTTTCTGTCTACTTTTCTTGTTTTTTTGATTCTGTTTCTATTACAGTTGGCTGGATACTGGGCTGCTTTGGTTGGTTTCTTTTGAGATAGGCATTGCAAACAAGATGTTATACAGCACTGTTTTATCCCCCAATCTTTGTTCACTTGAGCAGATTGACTTACTCTGATTCTTTCTGATCATTAATGTGTAATTCTTCGGAAAATTTCTTCACTTTTTTGGGCCTCTTGATACATGAGAATTGAGATGAATATGCCTTGAAGAGAGATTGTTCAATATTGATGCATGTTTCCTGTTCTTCTAGTGATAACATTATCAACATATACGTATTACTAGTGAAATGAAACGAGTTATAATATCAGTTTGTTCAGAAATATCAGTCGATATTGTTTATAACCACCGCAGAGAGGATGTATCTGAGTGTAGCAGAAAATCATCAGTACACATTATCTGTTCCATCTCTTTCTGAAAAGAGGCAATGAGTGGCAATCATCCTTTTTTTGGTCTGTTAAATATATGTTACTATTTGTTCTTTCTTCCTATTTGTGATTTATTTTCAGACTTGTGCTCCTTTTCATTTTGATGGTGATAATAAAGAAACGTGGGATCTGCTTTATTTCTCAGAATGTGAATGTGAAAAGAGAACATAATCTTGAGACGATGAGTGTGGATCTCTCTCTCTCTCTCTCTCTCTCTCTCTCTCTCTCATATCTGGCACCTTGTAACAATACAGTTGGATGTTAGATCTTCCAAAGTGTTGGGACACAGCTAGTTGTCTTTTCATGAATGTGATAAAGTAGTTATGTTCTATCTGAAAATGTTTGAGATAGATGGGATTTAGGTTTGCAATAAAAGCCATGTTATCTAAGAGAGAGGAATCAATGTGTTCTTCACGGAAATCCTATTAACTATCAAAATCAAACATTTTGATTCGAATAAGGAAATTATGAAATTAAGTGGGCAAGAGGTTTATTACTCTTTAAATTTGATATTTATGAAAACGAAAAAAAGGAAAAGAAAAGTAAGCTACGCAAGACCCTCAACTCTAACACCAAATTACCATTCTATCCTTACAAGTCGAGTGAGACCTACGACTAATTTTATCATATTCAGTGGGTATTACCTGCAAACCACTGAATGTATGATATGTGACAGTTTGAAATAATCTAACGGTTAGTGTTTTTAAGGTGTTGACTAGATGGGTTAGTTTGGAATTAGGACATAAGTAGTTGGTGAATTTTGGATAAGAAAGAATTGTGGTTGGGACAGATATCACTAAATGAATGGTACTTATAACATGTTTGGTATAATAAAAATGATAAAATTATGGTGGTTGAATAAAACTTGGGCAGATTAATTTCCAGCCAATTGTGACTGAGAAATTGAAGAAGTCGTTTTTGGTCTATAAAAATATATCTTTGTGGAGTCAAAAGTCGCATTTTTATAAGATCACACAATATGTTAAAAATTCAACCACGTCTTTGCTTGGGACCAATGAAACGACAACATTTCATTGTCGTTGTAAAGTGTAGACAACGTTGATGGGATGTTTTATCATAAGTCTCAATCCCTCATTTAAGTGGTCCTAACATTTTATATTTTTTTGTCAATTCTAATCTATTTTTATACGAGTATAAACGCGTAATATATATTTTTTAAAAATCATAAAAATATAAGTCATTAATTAGATCGATATGATAGTTTATGTGTAGATATTGGAGGTGCTCGACCGAAGGATATGAAGTATAGAATCATGTTCTTTGTGTGTTCTAATTTCTATGTTATATATCATATCATGATGTTTGTATAGAAATATTATTTAACCTTTTTGAAATTCAAAATATCATAGAGAGACATGCATATATATATATATGTGGTTAATCTCTTGAGTAATATTATAGGCTAATAAATGATTAGTTGGTAACACGAATTTAAAAAGATGTGTTTAGTAATGTTAGTAATGGAATTGTACAAAGTAATATATGAATTTGAACAATGGGAGGGAAATCATTATGTTAAAATGTAATTAATTAGTTTTAAGTTATATAGTTATTTACTAAGATGAACTGAGTTAAAATTCTTTATGCAAAATGTTTCTAGATCGATCAATGTTATTAATATACCTAGTGTAATAATATATATAACATATTTATGAATTTCACATTTCATAATTTAAGAAGAAAAGATGATTACATTATTGATGGAGATATTATGAATTGTATGTGGTGAACATCTATATAGATATTTATTGGATTACACAATTGGAAAAAGAAAAAGGAAATTAAGCTTGAAATTTTTGGTATCTTGGATATTTAATTTTAATTTCCAAACCTTTTTTTGATAAGCTTTGTAGGGTGAGGGGAGGGGATACGAAATATTGTATAACTTACATGTTCCGAGCTTAAACCACTATAAGATGTATACCACTTGAGTTACAAGTTCGAGATATTTTAATTTCTTGACCTCGGACTATCATAGTTTGCACCATGAGGTGGATACCACAATCCAAACCATCACAACACCATAAGGTGTAGACCACTTGAGCTACAATCTCGTAGTATTTTAATTTCCAGACTTAAAAAGGGGTTGTGGCGAATGGTATTTAATGAAATGATAAAACTAAAAGTATTTTTATTTGGGAAAATGTTTATCCTAAGATGTAAATTTTCACATAAAAACATATTTGCATATATGTGCACAAAGATATTTTATTATTTTTGTGGTCTCTCTCCTCTCTCTCTCTCTCATAAAAATTTCTTCTTCTTCAAAATTAAATAAATTTAGAGGTGGGGAGTAATTTTCCAAGTAAGGCAAAGAGCATGTGATAAGGTCAATTTGGGCAGCAATCTATTATAATGAAAATGAAAGACTAAAGTTAGAAAATGAAGGGTACACTCAAATGTTTATATTTGTTAACTACTAAAATTCTAGGTTTAATTTTAAGTTGTATAGTGGAAAATATTTCATGATAGTTGGGTTTATATCTTTGTCGAAGACTAGTATAAATATATATCTTTATTGTGTTTTGTTCAAAGATTAAGATTAAAGATTCATTTTTTAACAAATTAATACTGAAGAATACTCCAACAACTAACTGGCATCTAATTTTTTTTCTATTATATTTCTGGATTTATTTATTAAATTAATTCACTTCTAAAAAAAGCTTTAAAAATATATATTTCATTAATATATCTCGACACATGTTTTGGGTGGATAATAAAAATCATGAGAGCACTTATGTCCAGATTTAAAGATAAAAAACACATGAATATCGACAGGCATTTTTTTTAATACTCACATATAGATGCACTTTATGATATATATTCAATAAAATTGATCAAATATACGATTAAATCATTTCATATACAGATGTTAATAAACTAAAAGATCATAGATATTGTAATTATTCAATGTAAAATAAAATTTCGAGAGTCAACAATCAAATAGGCTGAAAGGTATATATAACCATAATTTTATTTTCAACTTTAATATGATGAATGGATGGAAAATGTGTTATCATATTAGATAGAACAAATTTCTTATTTTCAATAATATACAAAACAAGTGCACCATAAAGTGGAAAAGGTTATCAACAATTGGACAGAATTGCTTCATGAGCGCAGCCAAGTTGGTAAGCATGAGCTCAATAATGAAAATATCCCTTAATATTTTAATATTTTCATTATTTATACGTGATTGATATAAAAATGGACTGTAAAATTATTTCTACAATATATTCAATATTTTTATATAAAAAAAAGAGATTTCATCAAAATTCAAGTAAAATATTACTGACTATTGTAATTGATTTCGATATCGACGACTTCATATTACAATTTGTAGAAAAGTTGTTGAAATACCTATGGAATATCGATACACATATTCATACCGATATTGATATTTTTATAAAATTAAGTCATGATATTTCTATCAAAATTGAACTATTCATCAAATGATGTGGAAGAAAAATTCTATGACAACTACCACCCTTATTTATATTTATTAGGCTCCTGACATTCAAATTCAAACCTCACGTTATGTCATTTGAATAGATCTCTCGATCTCATTTCCAAACTTAGTAAAGAAAGAAAAAAATTGGATTGAAGAATAATTATGAGCATTATTAAAAAACACCATCATCCTGCCGACGTATATAGTGATTAATGATTAATTACTGTTCAGACAAACGGATAAAGTGGGCCCCAGATTCCATCTAACCTTGACTTGGGTCCCACCAAACAATCAAACACCCAACTCCACGCTGTTCTTCAAGCGTGGCAGTTTCTCATTCGCCTATAAAAAAAGGTTATGAAACTAAGTCTTAGATTAAATGGAATTTGTGGATTGTAATAATATTTCATCTTACATGTTTTATTGTTCTTCCTACTTTAGAAAAAGAAAATGATATATTTGATTTATCATCTCACGGATCTTGTTGTGTTAGATAGGTCAACTCATCATCCATTCTTAATAATTGATATATGAATTTGTGAAAATGTATTCAATATATGGGTAATAATGATTCGTCTCACGAAAACTGTATGTGACAAATGAACTTTTGTGTATTCAATTTGGAGTTAGACAAAAACTTATATAACCTTTGTGTATATACCCCAAAGGTAGTATTAGTATTACTGGCATACCCCGAAGGTATCAGTTGTAATACTCCTAAAGTATTAATTGTATGAGACGGGTCAACCACAACTCACATTTCATAATTCACATATGAGTTTATGGAAATTGATTGGTTTAGTTGGTAAAAATGATCCCTCTTACGAAAATTATCTGTGAAACCGTCTTACACAAGTTTTTGTTTATTTGTATAACTAAAATATATGTTTAATAAACATACTAGGTGTACATTCATAAGATATTAATTTTTTACTTATAAGATATTTTATTTGTATAATCGTAATATATCTTTCAATGAAAAAATTACTTAAAATCTTATTTGTTAAAATATACGAGTGTATTCTACTCCATCTAATTTCATATAAATGATTTTCTCAAAATTAGCTATAAATTAAAGAGTGGATAAAAGTACACTTAAATAACCCCTTTCCACTCCTTTATTTCCATAAAAATAGAGTGGGTGTTAACGCCATCTTACGAATCTTATTACATGAGAAGGGTCAACTCATAAATCACACTTAATAATTCAATAAAAATTTGTATAAAATTATTCGCTACTTAAATAATAATAAAGCACAAAAACTTATATGCACCTGGGGCACGGATCTGGCGCGTAGGCCGTCTCGACACGCGCTCACGCGCACCCTCACCTGATTTGAGCGCACACCAAATTTCATACTATGTGATTTAGTGATATGTGTTATATATATACTCTATAGGTGTACATATATATATATATATATATATATATGAGGTATCACATATATAGTGATAGATGTTATATATAGAGGAAATAGCCCCGGATACCCATTTATATATAAGGACTTCACTTTATTGCCCATCAATATAAATTTTTGTACCCATCTACCCATATATATAAAGTATTATCCCCATATACCCATTTTTCCATTTTTGACTTTGACTCGTACTTTGCTTTCTCTGAAATGTACTTTGCTTTGCAGAAATTTTTTTTGACTATTTTTACCTCCTTTTACTTTTATTTTTCACGTGAATAATAAGACAAGAATATGATAAATCATATTCATTCATTGAACCAAAAATTTACCTCAGTATTAATATTTAAATTTACAATTGAATTCATTCCATACACATTTCACATTCACATTAGATTCGGGGAAGATCTCTTAAAAATTTGAAAGTTTGAAGGATTCATCGAAATCAAGAGTATTGAGTAAGTATTTCAATGCATAACAACACTTTTAATTTGTTTTAAAGTTTAATTTTGTTTATAGTTGAAATGGCTATAGTTAGTTTTCTATAATATTTTGTTTGATTATTGTTTGTATTTGTTTAATTTTGGTTGATTATTGTTTGAATGTTAGAGATTTACACTTTTGTTAAATTTTTTTCGAATAATTCCTATAAAATTTCTATGAACAATTATTTTGGTAAGAATTATTTTGGTAAGAATTTTGGTAAGAATTATTTTGGTAACAATTATTTTCTACAAAAATTGAGAAAATTATCTTTCTCATTTCGTTAACCCTTAATTTGAAGGGGTTAACGAAACAACCAAGTAAAATCCCAAACTTTCGTTAACCCCTAAATTATAAGGGTTAACGAAACTTAGCAAAATACCCCAAAATTTCGTTAACCCCTATATTATAAGGGTTAACGAAACTTAGCAAAAATCCTTACCATTTCGTTAACCCCTATATTGTAAGGGTTAACGAAACTTAGAAAAATCATTAACATTTCGTTAACCCTTATAATATAAGGGTTAACGAAACAACCCTTATATTATTGATTTTTGTTGGCCAAACTTTTGTTATTGATTTTTGTTGGCCAAACTTTAGTTATTGATTTCGTTTCTTTAATTTGTTAATTAGTTAATTTAGTTCCTTAAATTCGTAGTTAATTTTTAATTCACTAAATTTTGGTTGTGATATTAATTTTGTAATTCGTTAATTAGTTAACTTTGTTTAGTTAATTTGTTGTGATATTAATTTTGTAATTGGTTGATTAAGGATTTGATAATTATTGAGCATTTTTTTTCATATTTGTTCAGGGATGACTTTTTCAGTGACAATATGTCATGGAGGTTACTGGCATGGTTTGCAGTACGTGAATGGCATTCAATCAATGATCAATCTCGAAACATTTTCATATCAAGATTTATTGATTTCGCTGCATCAGATTATGCTTGCTGATTTGAGTTGTTGGCGGTATTTGATCCATTCTCTAGTAGAAGTGAATGGAAGATTGAAGAAGAAGAAAATCATGAATGATTTTGATTTGCATGAGTGTTTTTCACAGGAGTATGGACTACTATTTCTGTTTGTTTCGTTGAAACGAATAAACTCAGGAGTATCAGGTGGTTCTTCTTCTTATCATCAAGAACAATGTTCATTAGATGAGGAGACACATGTTGCTGCTCAAAGTTTTGATACACCGATTGAGGAGTCTCAAAATTTGGATTGGTCAAATGTTCCGTTAGGACTACACGAGGACCAGAATTTTTATTCAGCATGGGGTTTAGATGACAATTTGGTTCGAACATCTTCAAATGAGCCAAGTATACCTTGGCCGGCCTCATCTACATGTGATCCACACAATGAGTTGAACTATTTAGACCTAAATGTGGCCCCAACTAATGAGGTCGAAGAACCGCCACTTGAAGAAAGACAGGAACAGGAAGACCATGATCCTCGAACAGGTAATCCAGTAGTACCGTACTGATCATATGTGAACATTTGTGTATACAATTAACATATCATTGATATATATTTATTTATTTATTTTGGTAGATCCAATTGATGCAGAAGATGACTTTGTGCTGGACGAAGATGTGGAGACAAACTTGGATGAGGAGCAGCGAGCTGCATATGAGCAATTCTGCGATGACACAATGAGAGCTGAGTGGCACATTCCAGACATACCTGATTTTGATGACCCAACTGCAGATGAGATTGAGCATGCTCCAAGCGGTATGAAAAAAGGAGCGACATTTGGGTCTAAGGTTGAGTTGAAGAATTTAGTAGGGTATTATCATCTGGAGAATCAAGTCCAATTTCGTGTGGACCACTCTGACAAACACCGATGGCAAGTGAAGTGCAATCAAAAAGATTGTCCGTTCTTACTCAATGCACATGAAAAACACGGGATTTGGAAAATATCCAAAGTTGTCCTGCCTCACACCTGTTCATATCAACTGAATGCTAGTGCACCCCGCAGACTTCCGTCCACATTGATTGGAGATTATTTTGTCCAGAGGCTCCGGAAAGATGGGACTGACATCACTCCTAGGGAGATCATGCGAGAGATGAACGAGAGACATGGACTTAATTTGAGTTACAAGCATGCTAGGAGTGCAAAACGTCGTGCAATGAGAGAAGCATATGGTGATCCGAGCACGTCATTCAACATGTTGCCAGCTTACTTACAGGTTTTGAAGGAACGCAATCCGGGTACATATACCGCATTAGACACCCACAATAATGGGAAATTCAAGTATGCGTTCTTTGCGTTGGGTGCATCCATTGCCGGATTTAGGTTATATTCCAGACCTGTTATCGTAGTCGACGGTTGCCATTTGAAGGGGCAGTACAAGGGGATTGGATTCGTTGCTGTGACTAAAGATGGAAACGATCAAATTTTTCCCCTGGCAATTGGGATAGGGAGTGTCGAGAACGATGAATCTTGGACATGGTTTTTGCGTAATGTCCGTGAGGCCTTCGGTTGCCCAGATGGCTTGGTTATAGTTTCTGATCAACACGCTAGCATCAGTAATGCGGTCCTACGTCGCTCTCTTCGGACAGGACGTGTCCTCGACGGACCGGCCTCTGCAGGATCTCCGATGGGTGCAGAAGGTCTCGAACGTGCAGAAGGTGTACGTGCAGAAGGTGTTTGTGGAGTACGATCAGTAGCACGACGACCTCCACGTCCCCTCATAGGGAGTTGGACCCCCATCAGGATATCGTCATCGATATCCTGCAAGTACAGCTGAATCACTTCATCGTCAGTGGGTGTCAGTGTAGTGTAACACTCGACCTGTAACAAAATTATAGAAGTAAAGAATCATGATCACAATAAGTGGGCCCTTACCATGTTAAAAAAATAAATAGTACATGCCTCGCCTGCTAACACTTGTGAAACATCCGTCTCCGACACCTTCAAACTCCACTTCATACACCGGGGCATCAGGATAGGCGTGTCTAATCTATACCCGGCAAACTGGGAGGTAATGGGGATCGCCTCAAAAGCCCATATCTAAATAGGACATATTTGGAAATTAATTTAGCAAAAAAAACTTATCAAAAACCTAAACACAATTTAAAGAAATGTCGAATAACTAATTTGCAGGGACATACCAGCAGGGCTATCGAGAAACCATAGAAATGGTAATGCGGTGTGTAGGTACGAGCAGGAATTGTCTTCGGTAACTTGTCAATGTAATTGCACAAGGTGAGGAAGCTGTACTTCCCCCATGGAAAGCTCTCCCATAATCCTTCATCCTCCACCAAAGTCCAAACCCATCGATCAACAGTTGTCTTGCCGGCATCCACTCCGAGCAGTATGAGATAGAGGATCAAAATCTTGGCAATCTTCACCGTGTCCTCCACACTATCAGCAAACTCGCCGGCTGTGAATCGAGAACGGAGGTCAGACACTGTGACCCGGGAAGACTCGGCGTGCACCCTCCAATACACTGCTCCATTAGGTGGGGTGTGAACTGCGGTCGGTTTGAAAGTTGAGTTACCGAACTTCAACCCCGTCACTAGGGCAAACTCGCGCTTACCGAAGCGACAAATACGCATTCCCTGCCCTACACAGAACCACCTCTCATCTGCTGGTGTCTGGTCACCACGCACCTCATATGACATGAGGACGTGTAAGAGGAACTTGCAGGACTCTCTCTCCGTCTTCCACAACAGGAAATGGCCGAAACTCGTCCTCCAAAAGTCACGGAGACACTGTCGACCCATAGATCGAAGCTGTGCCTTCACCTCATCCAGTACCGCAAGCCGAACATATCCATTTATATATGCTATGGTACGCTGGCAATCCCCACGAACATATGTCCACTACATTAAAAAACGATAAAATAATTAAACAAACCATAAAGGGAATAATGATTAACTACTAACTACGAAATTAAAGTTAACTAATAAACAACGAAAACTAACAAATTAAAAATTAACTGGGAATTAAAATAATTATTATTAACTAAAATTAACTACGAATCTAATTAACTAATCTAATTAACGAATTAAAAAATTAATTAACTAATTGAGGAATTAGCTAACCAAACTAATTAAAAGTAACTAATTCATAAACTAATTTAACTAATTTATAAGTAGGGATTAACTAATGATTAACAATTAGAAAATTAATAAACTAATTAAAGACTAGGCCTAACGAATTAAAATATTATTACTAACATTTGTGGGGTTAACGAATCCAATTGCCAAAATTGAGGGATTTCGTTAACCCCTAAACACGAAGGGTTAACGAATTGAGGCCGAAAATTAAGTTGATTCGTTAACCCTAAAATCCGTGGGGTTAACGAATCCAATTGTACAAATTAGTGATTTCGTTAACCCCTAAAATTAAGGGGTTAACGAATTGAGGCCGAATGATTATGTTGATTCGTTAACCCCTAAAATTAGTGGGGTTAACGAATCAAATTAGAAAATTGAGGGCTTTTCGTTAACCCCTTAAGATAAGGGGTTAACGAATTGAGACTAATGTTTATAGAAAATGATTTGCGGACACAAATTTTAATTTCAAATATATTATTGGAGTATGTATTTTTCATTATTAACTTTTATTTTAATTTATCTCAGAAATTTAATCCAGTGATATATAAGGTATAATTTATTGATACAAAATGTATATATTATAAAAAATGTATATATTACTATAATCAACCAAATATAATATCATGGCACAGAGAGTATTTTATTAGGATTTAGATAAAACAGAGTATCAGAGCATTTCGTTAACCCCACAAATATAGGGGTTAACGAATGATAGTTCATTTTCTACCTAATTTGTTTCGTTAACCCTAAAATTTGCTACATTACAACAATTTTATCACAACAACAATTCTATACTAATTACAACAATAATTTAATACTACAATAATCATACAAAATCACAATAATCAAACTAAATAAAAAAACAAACTATAAATAACAAACTATAAATAATCAAACAAAGTGTAAACACTAACCTCTTCGGCCATTTAACACTGTCGGCCGCCGGAAGAGAAGAGAGCTGGGAGGAGATCGGCCGGAAGAAAAAATGGGAGGAAGAAATGGGAGGAGGCGCCGCTAGTGAGAGAGAAGAGTGAGAGAGATGTAAAGAGAAATGGGAGAAGTATTCGTTAAACCCTAATATTTGGGTGGGGTAGTTGTCAAAAATTTATTACAAATATTTTATTCATATAAATCAATATATTACACTTAATATAAATTTATATTACAAGATATAATATATTACACTTATAATTTATTTATTACTTAATCAATTTACATTCCAATAAATTTATATTACACTTAAATTGTTTTATATAAGAGGAAAATCAATATATTACAAGTTGTAATTTTAATTTCAATTAATATAAATCACTATATATTTTAAGTTATTCGAATCATTCAATTAATATATATATATATATAATATAATATAGATGATTAAGTAATGAAATTCAATCATTCAATTAATATATATATATATATAATATAATATAGATGATTAAGTAATGAAATTCTGACAGTGAGCAGAGTCAGACTAGGCAGAGCAGGAAAATGGGTATTTGGGTACAATATTTTAAATTTATGGGTATGTTGGGTTAAAATATTATAATGATGGGTAAAATTTTCCTACTTTATATGAAAATGGGTAATTTGGGCTGGGGTCTCTTATATATATACTCTATAGGTGTTATATATATATTATTTAGGTGTTACATGTATGTTCTTGAGGTATCACATATATAGTGATATGAGGTATATTTTATAGATATTATATATATACTCTTTAGGTGTTACATGAATGTTCTTGAGGTATGTATTATATATATACTCTTTAGGTGTTACATGAATGTTCTTGAGGTAGGTGTTATATATATACTTTTTAGGTGTTATATATATGTTATTGAGGTATCATATAGATTCCATATTATGTGATTCAGTGATAGATATATACTCGATAAGTGGTGTATATATATATATATATATATATATACTCTTAAGATGTTACATATATGTTCTTTAGGTATCACATATATAGATTCCATGATAGGTGTAATATATATACCTTATAGGTGTTATATGTATACTCTTTAGGTGTTACATATATGTTTTTGAGGTATCACATATATAGATTTCATATATATGATTCAGTGATATGTGCAATATATATATATATATATTATAGGTGTTATATATATACCATTTGGGTGTTACATATATGTTCTTTAAGATTCAGTAATATGTATATATAAATAATAGATTGTGAATTACGATTTTATCACCTTCTTCCCCAAATTTTCTGCAAATTCATACTACTCAATCAGATTTCTGCAACTTCATACCATCATTTAATAACCAACAAAGTTGCATATCAAATTACATACATATACAATCCTGAATATATAAACACTAAAAAAGAGAGAAGAACAACATAGATAAAACATAAAATTTGAAATCTGAAAAAATTTGAACTCAAAACTAGTAACAATTATATGAAGAAATTGAAAAGGAAGGAGAAGAAGAAGAAGGAGAAGAAGAAAGAAGCAGATTACGTTAAAAAGAAGAAGAAGAAGAAGAACAAGAAGGAGGAGGAAATAGATCGGGTTGAAAAAGAAGAAGAAGGAGGAAGCATATCGGGTTGAAGAAATTATATGAAGAACAAGAAAAAAGAAGCAGATTACGTTAAGAAGAAGAAGAAGAAGGAAACATATCCGGTTGAAGAAGGAGGGGGAGGAAAGATCTGGCGAGCGCAATGTGAAAACAGAATATATATATATATATATATAATCACAAAAACTTTTATGCATCAGGT
The DNA here is from genome assembly GCA_005771605.1 of Scutellaria baicalensis. Taxonomy (NCBI): domain Eukaryota; kingdom Viridiplantae; phylum Streptophyta; class Magnoliopsida; order Lamiales; family Lamiaceae; genus Scutellaria; species Scutellaria baicalensis. Next base: position 87,382,889 of record CM016721.1, on the reverse strand, counting down.
GCATGGATCCTAGATCCATATACCCGACCCAACCTGTGCGTGTACGCGCTTCCACGCGCGTGGGACGCGCATGGGCGGATGCGCTCAAATTCGCTCGTTAAGGATACCTTTCAGTTATGTTAAGAATACCTTTAAGTTATGGTAATGATACCTTTCAGTTATGTTAAGGATACCCTTGAAATCCTGATTCCATGTTACATGCCACATTATGTTAAGAATACCTTTTAGTTATCTAAGCATATCTTTAGGTTATGTTAAGGATACCTTTAGTTATGTTAAGAATACCTTTTGGTTATATTAAGCATACCTTTAGGTTATGTTAAGAATACCTTTAGGTGATGTTAAGGATACCTTTGAAATCGTGATTCCAGGTTCCTTTGAAATCCTGGTCACATACCTTTACGTTATATTAAGGATACCTTTAGGTTATGTTAAGGATACTTTTATGTTATGTTAGAGATACCTTTGTGTACAAAATGTGTAACACAACTATGTTATGAATAAGGTATTTCTAACATAACATAAATGTATCCTTAACATAACCTAAAGGTATGACTGACGTAAAGTAAATGTATGAAATTTGGGCATAAAGGTATCCTTAACATAACCTAAAGATATCCTAAACATTACCGAAATGTATCATTAACATAACCTAAAGGTATGTCTAACTTAACGTAAATGTATGAAATCTGGACATAAAGGTATCCTTAACATAACGTAAAGGTATTCTTACACATTACATAAATGTATCCTTAACATAACTAAAAGTCATGACCAATTTTTAAAAAAGTTAGCGCGAAAAAAAAAAAAAAAAGAGAGAGAAGCGGGTCGGGTAACCCGGATCCGACCCGGTTGCATGGATCTAAGATCTATGCACCTGATGCACAAGAGACTTACTCATATATAATTAATGCGGGTTGGGTCGGATCGAGCAGTTCAGGTCGGGGGCACGGATCCTTGAATCCGTATCCTAGATGCATGTAAGCGTAGCTCATAATAAAGATGTGTCTATTGTGGTCATGAGTTTTTATGTAAAACATATCTCCCTCCCCACTCATTTCCTTGATTTGAAAATTTGATGAATAATGAGAGATATCAAACATGCTAAGCTTTACAGTACTAGAATCTTTTTGAGATAAGGTATTAAGATAAATAAAATCAAGAAAAAAGTGGGCAAAGAATTAAAAACACAATGATGTGATGATTTAAACGGAATCCAGAGACTATTATTGTCTCAAACTGTAGCACTGCACGTGTTAATTATTTTAGATGTGCTATTTAAAAAACATATCCACCAAATATTTTATTTAAAAGTTAAGGTTTTCATTCGGTGGAATTTGTTCGTCATTCATGAAATAGGACCTGCAATCTGGGCCGTCCATGCCGGAAGACATTGGTCAAAGTCAAAGCCTGATGTAAGATGGAACTGTCAACGCGCGCCACGTTTTGCTCTCTTTTAAAAGACACGTCATTGCCCTCTCCTATTTTTTATGATATTTTTTCCTTAAATTCTTCCACTTATTATTTGGTAATGATAAAAAGTTGCCAAAATATCTTTATAAAATTCACGAATTGAAAAGGGCACCGATTAGTCTATTTAATGTCGTCCTAATTTTTTTGTTATAAAGGAATTAATATTTCTTCTTCTTCAATTACATAATAAGTTTTGTTTAAAAGTTGTTATCATAAATTAAGAAATATCAAAATTGAATGAATATATATCCTTAATTAATTAGAAACTTTAGGATTCCAATTGGAATTATAATCAAATTACATTTTTAAAGGGTATCAATTTAAATTAATTAAGAAATATTAATAGGAATAATTTAGGAACAAAATTGCATAAAAAATTATTTGTCCATATAAAATTTAATATCATATCAGAATAAAGTATATTTTGAAATAAAAATATTATATAACCCAATTTTTTGAAAGAATTGATTTCGTTTGCTAATTATATAAAATGCTCGGATTAAATTATAATTTTTTCGATTGTAGCTTTTTATCCTAATAACATACAAAGAGGATACAATTGCAAATTTGGATTGTAATTTTTGTTTTGCAATTTGAATTTTAAATCTTTTTTTTTGTTGGGAATAACGAGTCATCCGAATGTGACTTTTTATCCTAATTACATATAATTTTGGATTGTGGCTGATTTGTCAGACACATAAACTCCGCTCATTTAAAAATATAAGTGTTGCTTAAATTGCTATACTGAATAATTAGAGGGCAAGATTTTTCTTTTATTTTGCACATATTGAAAAATTGGGATAAATTTGTAATTTTTTAAATAGTGATAGATTTTTTTCAATTACACAATTATAAAATTATATATATATATATATATATCGTACCACAGTAAATGACGCATAAATTTGAGATTTCTAACCAACTACATATGCAAGATCTTGATTTTAGTTTATCTTAGTGATTTCTATGCAATTGTATTTTGCCATTTTCACATAAAGTATCACTCGTGTGAATTATTTTGATTGCAACCACCCTATAAAGGACCTTATACTTAAAGATCATATTCCCTTTGAATTATTCAACGATTTAATAATAATCTTATCCATTATTAATTATTTATCATTAATACATAATCTTTCATTAACATCCACAATCTCAGCTGTTATTATCCACTAACCCTATTTAATATTGAATTTAGCATTATACTTGTCATCCACAGCTAAGCTGCTGTTACAGTCTTACTTCCTTTTCTTAAAGAAAATTAAATAAACCATTACTAAATATATTATCTTTCGAAAATCCATTCCAAAAGAAGAAGAAACTTTAAGAAATATAAAACCGACTCAAAATAACCATTTAAAATATCATTCATGCGAAAATAGTTTAAATGACCATTATTTAATGAAATTAATGCAGCCACAAATTTTTATGATTTTTGGCCGATGTGTATTACACGAACGAAAAGTTTTCACAATTTAATATGGCATCCTACAACTAAGTCCTGATACGAACTGCCAAAATCGATTTGGTTGTATTTAATATTGCAAAAAATTTAAATCATGATTATAATATAAATCTCACAAAAAATCATAAGATTTTATTAAATTTCTTCCACCAGAAATCTGATGCATTTACTGCACGAGTGCAACATATCCTCTATATCAGAGAAAACGTTATGGGAATCTGATTGATGATGCTAGTTTACATGGATATAAAACTACATAAGAAATATTTGTGATTTTTAGCTCCCGGGTCGATTCATCTCTCCTCACATAACTATATTTGTAAGGATCAATTGTTGCAAGCCTATGAAACTATCATCGATTTTGAATATAAATTACTAAACATTTTTTTGTAGCACCACATATATTGGAATTATAAAGATTTGATATTTAAATCACTATACTACCTATCCAACAAATTTTCACTGAATTTTGACACGTGGTTTGCACATGACATATTTTGTAACGGTTATTTTGTTCAAATACTTAAAGTTGTATTAAATAAAACCTCCAAATAAATAGATGAATACAACTCAATTGTTTAAATTAAGTCACATGTCTAAATTCACCAAAAGTTTTCGAAAATTAATTTGAAGGTTAAAAAATATATATATGTATATATATATATATATAATGAAACGTTTGATAAATTGCTACGATCAATCCGATTTTTAATAAAATATGAAGAGAGAGAAAGGGAAAAGAAAAAAAAGGACGTTGAGATGGGGTTAGGAAGAATGGCATAAGTCGGTCTTCCATTCTTATCCATGAATCATACCACCTTCTTTCCAATTGCTTAAAAGTATTCATCACTTTCCTCAATTCAAATCTTCTTCTAATCCTTACCCGAATCCATGATAATCCCACGCTGTAATAATCCATGGTTTTTCATCTCCGAACATCACCACCCACGCCTCTTCACGCCCACTCAGGAATCACATGAACACACACTCATCCACCACCTTCCAATTCCTTCTCCCAATTCTTGATTTTGTTTTCCTGTTTAATTTCTGTTTCTCCGCGTTCAAGAAAGCCCAACATTAGTGTTTTTTATTTTTTTTGTCGTTATGCTGTCGAGATCTTGCTTCAATCTCCTGAACCTCGACGATTACTCGAGTGATCGAACTCGGATACCCCGAGTGATTTCCGTGCCTGGGATCATACCAGATTTCGAGGATGTGGGTGGCGGGGAGATCCCGGAGAACGACGCCGTTTCGTCCTCCGTCAGTTTGGAGAGGAGAATAGTCGTGGCCAATCAGCTGCCATTGAAGGCCTGTAAAGAAGGTAAGAAATGGCGGTTTGATTGGGACAGGGATGCCCTAGTTTTGCAACTGAAAGATGGGTTTTCGCCTGATGTTGAGGTTGTCTATGTGGGCTGCCTGGGAGTGGAGATAGATCCGTTGGAGCAAGAAGAGATTGCTCAATTGTTGTTAGAGAAGTTCAAGTGTGTGCCCACTTTCTTACCCTTGGATTTAATCAACAAATTCTATCATGGTTTCTGCAAGCATTATCTATGGCCCCTGTTTCATTACATGTTGCCATTGACACCTAATCATGGGGTGAGGTTTGATAAGGACATGTGGCAATCATATGTTTCTGCAAACAAGGTGTTTGCTGATAGAATCATGGAGGTGATCAATCCAGATGAGGATTATGTCTGGATACATGATTATCATCTCATGATTCTCCCCACTTTCTTGAGGAAGAGACACCATAGAGTAAAGCTTGGCTTTTTCTTACACTCTCCATTCCCTTCATCCGAGATTTATCGAACATTGCCTGTTAGGGAGGAGATTTTGAGGGCCCTTTTGAACTGTGATCTCATTGGATTCCATACATTTGATTATGCCAGACATTTCCTGTCTTGTTGTAGCAGGATGCTTGGATTGGATTACCAATCCAAGAGGGGGCACATAGGTTTAGATTACTATGGCAGAACTGTTACTATCAAGATTCTCCCAGTGGGAATCCACATGGGCCAAGTTGAATCAGTCATGTCATTACAGGACACACTTGAGAAAGTCAAGGACTTGAAGGAAAGGTACAAAGGGAAAACGGTGTTGTTAGGCGTAGACGATTTGGACATGTTCAAGGGCATAGGCTTGAAGTTTATGGCATTTGGTTTGTTGTTGGATGAGAATCCTGATTACAGAGGAAGTCTGGTTTTGGTTCAGATCATGAATGCCCCTAGGAGTCGGGGCAACGACATTCTAGAAGTTCAGGAGGAGATTAACAAAGTTGCAAGTGAAATAAATGAAAAATATGGTGAACAAGGATATCAACCAATTGTTTGTGTAAATGGGCCTGTTTCTTTTCAGGATAAAGTTGCATATTATGCGATTTCTGAATGTGTTGTGGTGAATGCTGTTAGAGATGGGATGAACTTGGTCCCGTACAAGTACACTGTGTCCAGACATGGCAGCCCTGCTTTAGACTGGGCCTTAGGATTAGATCATAGTTCCAAACCCAAGAAGAGTGTGATCATAGTCTCTGAATTTATAGGATGTTCTCCGTCTCTTAGTGGGGCGATCCGTGTGAATCCTTGGAGTATCAGTAGTTTAGCAGAGGCTATGGTTTTGGGAATAACGATGAAAGATTCTGAGAAAGAATTGCGCCATGAGAAGCATTATAAGTACATTACATCTCATGATGTTGCCTATTGGTCTAGGAGCTTTGATCAGGATCTTGAAAGGGCTTGTTCTGAGCATTATAAGAAGAGGTGTTGGGGGATTGGATTTGGGCTTAACTCGAGAGTTGTTGCTCTGGGTCCGAATTTTAGAAAGCTCTCAGTCGAGCACATTGTTTCTGCTTATAACAAGACAAGTAACAGGCTTATCCTCCTTGATTATGATGGCACAATGATGGCACAAGATAGAGTGGATAAGTCACCAAGCCCTGAAGTTATTTCGGTGTTAAACACTCTGTGTAATGATCCGAAAAACATTGTGTTTATTGTTAGTGGTAGAGGAAAAGATTCACTAGGAAAGTGGTTCTCTGAGTGTGAAAAACTTGGCCTCTCTGCGGAACATGGTTACTTCACTAGGTAGCTTTAGCCCCTTTATGCATTTGTCATGTGATCGTGATTTGATTTTCGTGTTTTCTTGATTGATTTGGTCATCCTCGTATTCTGCTAGGTGGACGAGAAATTCCAAGTGGGAATGCTGTGATCTAGCAGTGGATATGAACTGGAAAAGCATAGCATTGCCTGTTATGGAGCATTACACCGAGGCAACAGATGGCTCGTCTATAGAGCAAAAGCAAAGCGCGTTGGTTTGGCATCATCAAGAAGCTGATCCTGACTTTGGATTATGGCAAGCAAAAGAGCTTCTCGACCACTTGGAGAACGTTCTTGCTAACGATCCAGTGGTGGTTAAAAGTGGCCAACAAATTGTTGAGGTCAAACCTCAGGTATATATACATACATAGCTCAATTACTTATATATATATATATATACTCGTTGGAGTGATTTGTGAGTCGAATTTAGCATTGCTTGTTTGCTTGTAGGGAGTGAGCAAAGGTGTGGTGGTAAAGAGTCTGATAGAGACAATGAGGAACAGAGAAAAAGCAGCAGATTTCGTCTTGTGTATAGGTGATGACAGGTCAGACGAGGACATGTTTGAGGCAATCGCAGTTTCAGTTGGAAGCGGGTCGTTGCCTGAAACGGGGGAGGTGTTTGCTTGCACGGTTGGTCAGAAACCGAGCATGGCAAAATACTATCTTGATGATACGATTGAAGTGATGAAGATGCTGCAAGGCCTTTCAGCTGCATCTGCACCATCAAAATTGGGCCTCGTTTGAGTTTTCGATCTAGGCATGGAGAGCTTGATGGAAGAAGATCTTTGTACAGATGATGGATATAGTTAGAAACAGGTCATCTCATTACAAGTACATTGAAATATGACTAATGTAGGTGTTTTCTGTCTTTTAGACATCACATGACAATAACAAGCTATACAGATTCTTTGGACTTTTATCATTTTGAGTTTAGGTTTTTGGGCTTTGATTTTACTTCATTTGTTTGAGGATTATGATGCTATAAAATGATGAGTAATATCTTTGCAGTGAATAACATGAAACTTTTTGTCTAAAAAGGTAGACCCCATTTAAAATTCCAAAACTAGTTTTCTTTTGAAATTTGTGTTATTTTCCTATAATAAATTTGCAATTGGTTATAATAGGCTTTGCATGAGCCATGATCAATTTGATGACTTAACAAAGGTTTGATTAAATTCTATGTGATAATGAAAACACTAGTCTTTATTAAGATGCGAAGTTTGTGTAAAATAATCCAAATTTGGATCAGTAAATGATACCAATGATAGGAGTCTTGGGCCATTGATAGATTTAGAATTCAGTTTGGGCTTCTAGTTGCAACAATTGAGACATGACCCCTTAATTTTTTTTTTTTTTTGATTAACTCAAAAGTCCTCCTTAAGTATAAACTAACATGGGATGAAAAAAATATTTAATTAATCATCTCTAACACATACATACATACATACATATATATATATATATATGATGAAGAGTATGATTTTTTAAGATTGCATTTCATGAATTTAAATCTGTGAGATGTGTGAAATCTATGATCACAATTAATCCACTTATAAGTTTGTGAAAATGAATTGGTTTGTAGAAGGCAACATTTCATATTCTTTTATTTTTTTTGGAAAAAATAGTATACTTTTCAAAGCATTAATTTGGAAAATTGTACATTTCAGATATAATGATTAAAACTGTAAATGTTAAGCCACAACATTAGTGAATTATTTCCTTATTTAATTTGTTACTAGCAAAACATCACTTTTCTTTTATTTTTGTATTCTTATATGAACATCCATGAACCACATTTTTCTCAAACCAAAAATGATCTTATGTTCTTTGATTGATATAGTTCTTTTTCCATGAATCATTTTCAAAATAAAGTTATTCCATGTTTCCAATATCTTATCCTCCTCTACATAAAAGTTGAATAATGCATAGTAAAAAACAAAAAGTCAATAATATTGAGCCTCACTTTTTGTGAAGCTGAAAAGGCTTTCGGTATAATTGAATATTCCTTATAAGTCAAAGATTTAATTAGAGATAGTGTAAAGGGACATTAGGTAGGAACCTACTTTGAATCTTACAAGTGTGTTATTGATGCGAGGATGTGGACAAGTGCAATGTGAACCAAAATTAGGTTAAAAGTACACTTTAACCTCAACTAATACTTTTGACTTGTGTTCTTTGTCTTTGCTCATCATACTATGATGCTAAAATACTTATAATAATTCACAAACATATATAAGAGAAAAAATGTTAAAATGTCTACCGTGGACAATTTTTAACATGTCCACTGTAGTCCGTGAAAGTGTAATAACGACATCCCCTAATTGTATGGAAAGTGAAATTAATTGATATGTTGGATATATGACAAATCAACGATAAATACATATTAATGTACTCACTATTTGTAGAATGATAGAACTGTATGTAAGAGTCATCAATATCGACTATTATCCAGAGAAAAATTCCAGTGAAATAATTTCTAAAGATGATTCCATTTATATGACCCCTTTTTTTAACAAAATTGCATTAAACTTCATTAATATGGGGACAAGGCAACAATATTAGAATTATGTCACGTGAATAAAGAAATAAAAAGAGAGAGTGGTTGAGATGTTAATTTGTCTTAAATGCAAAAAGGTTGGATTTGAGAATGAAGATGCAAAAAGTGTAACGCCACTAAACTCAAGTCTTCTTCTCCATTAATTATTCTACATTTTTTTCCTAGTTTTATATTATTTTTTATCGGAAATTTTATCAAAAAAATATATTATATGAATATTAATACTATATGAATGTGATCAAGGATGAAAATATCCCAATATATCCCCGATATTTCCATTTTTTCACGTGACCGAAACAAAAATGAGTTGTTACGATATATCTTCGATATTTTCATTTTTGGTAAAAAAATAAATGAAATATCAATAATTATTAGCTAAATATCAATAAAAATTGGTATCGATTTCAATATCAAGGTAAATATTATAAGAAAAATCATGAATATAAAAGAAATATCAGTAAATATCAGTGAAATATCGATAAATATCGGGAAAATATCAATAAATATTGAGAAATATCGAAAATATATCGATAAATATCAGAAAAATATATATACCGATATTTCCACCAAAATTGAAATATTCATCAATATTTACATAAAATTAAGGTTACTTATTTATCCATCGAAACCAATATTTTTATGAATGGATGAATGTTGAAGCCAATGCTTAAAAAGGGGAACCACACCACCAAAATATAATCAAAGCAAAAAGTTGGTTTTCGACCGCCATCAGTGTGGGACCATTTGTGATGCCCCACCATTATTTCGTAGACGTGTTTCACACTGGATCAAAGACCAGTAAGTTGAATTGACCATGGTGCCCTCGCATGTCTTCTAACCGAGCAGGACAACAAAGGGACAAAAAGGTCAGAATCTAATTTCAGACCATTATTTTATTACATTACATCCACTGCCATAAACCATATTATATATATATATATATATATATATGCAACATAAAAATAAATTGAGTACAAAAATTATATTTAAATAAAGGAAAATAAGAGCTGTTGAAGATTCGTTAACCTGTCAACATCTCACTCTCAACGGTTCTCTATCTTTATCTCTTTTCTACTTTTTCAAATTTACACCTTGACCCCAAAACAATTCGAAAATTCCAATTGTACACCCCCAACTCCCAACATTCTACTCATACTAAGATACTACTAGGCAACCAATCTCCATTGCCCTTGCTCCTGCCCGAGTCTGGCTCGACCACCAGTCGGACCACCGAGCCACTCCTTGAACCGGATGATAGCTGTGGTTTTAGTCGAACAAAGCTCGGTTCCAAGACCTTTTCGATCCATTCTGCTAGGCTTGTCCGGTCGTGCCATAGCCCTCCTAGGATCTTTTCTAGGACACTGTCTTCTACTTCTAGTGCCACATCGTCGTCTACCACCATCGAGAATTTCAACGACATCGTTCTCTTGACCTCCCTTCGAACAAAGGCAGAGTCGACTGGCTTGAACACTATGGAGTCGTCGACATTGTTTAGCAGATCTTGAGGTACTGATGTAATGGAGAAATGCTGGTTAACAAGGCTGAACTCATCCTCATGATCAATGGTGAGATCACTTCCATCTGTTCTATCATCCTCTGCATCACCTGCTGCGAGATTGAGGTCCAACGAGAGGCCCGACCCGAGCTCCTTCCGCGGCTTCAATGGCCGATCATCATCTTGTAACCAACTAGGACGACGTTTACCGGTTTTTTCTCTAACTATTAAACCTAACTGCCAGTTATCACTTGCTATTGAAGCAAGCTTCTTTTCATCTACAAAGTGACCGTCTCTAGAAGCTTCTGTCGACCAGTCACCCGTGAGGATGAAGATGGCGTTTCCAAGACTGACTTCACGGCCATGAGAATCAGCGATCCTTCCTCTTTCAATTGCTCGTTTAATATTCCCTCTTACGAGCATGTCTGCTTCATCTATGTCTTGAAGCATGATTACTGAAAAGGGATTTCTTCGAACTGCCTCTGAGATACGATCAATGGCTGTTCTACCACGCAAGTTCATGCCCAATTCCTCATCGTCTCGTCTGGTGCCAAGACATATCAAAATCGGACTGGCCCCACAAATTTGTTCAGCGATCACCATTGCCATCTTCTTCTTCCCAACTCTGTCAGGCCCTGTGAACAACAACCATATGTCTCCCCTGGATCCACCACCACGACGTTTTCCACCACCTAATCTGCACCGTGTGAGGGTTGAAGCCACCGTAGAAGCTGCCTCTGCCTGCCACCATGCTTTCTCCATGAGGCCCTTGAGGAGTTTCTTGTAAGTATCAACATCCAAAGCATTCGAAAACTTATCAAGCAGCTTGGCCTGTGGCTCGGAAGAAATGCAACCCAAGAAGTCTTTAGCCTGATCCTCAATAACTTTCTCCGTTTCTTTACGTCCAAGGATGAGATCAGTCCTCACAGGACTTTGCGGAGGGCTAATGGTTGCTTGATCGGTGTTGAGTTGCAAGACATCTCCGAGAGGCTTCACTATCTGCAACTTAGGCTGGAAAACGGGGACGTGAGAGCAGGTTTGGGCTGTACAAGCTCGTCATTGAGAGCAATTGCGGAGCAGGTCTATCAGGACGGTTATTCTGATGGAAGTGGGGATGAAGATGCAAGCATATGTCCCTCCATTTCTTCTCCAACTCTTGAGTTTTCTGCTTCGAAAGAAGTCCCTGTAAAAACACGAAAAACATCAGTTTCTCCAATCCCATTAGATCGAGCAGCTACATCTTTGGTTTGAAATGGAAACATACTCGTGATTGATCTGCAGTTTTAGCATTTTGCAACCACTGTGGCAGAGATGCTTCAGAAAACGACTTCTGGATCGATGTGAGTTTCGCCAGCTCTTTTTCATGATTCTCCCAACATTGGGGGCAGAAAGTGGCTCTTTTAACGGGGTCGAGATTCTCCGATGCACGTCTAGTTACAGCCGGAAGTTGATTCAACGACTCCACCTGATTGCTCACAAGTCTATCTGTTCCAAATCTATTAAAAAACCATCCAACATACAAATATAAGAACAACGATGAAAGAAGACAAATTAAACCAAAACCACCAATCAATCTCCATAGAATGATGTTCATAATTCACCACCATCAAATTGAATTTAATCATATATAGGCCTATGTAAAGTGAAGGGAAGAACCATATAAATGTACCTCGGAAAAAATCCAGGCAGAGGCAATCTTGAAGCCATGGGCAGAGCTTGAAGATCCCAGTCAGTTTCCATGGTAGAATGATAAACTTGGCACCTCAAATAAGTCTCACAAGTTGCAGTTCCAATTAACCAAAGCTTGTTTTCTTCGTTACCACCATCTCCTCTGAATCTTTCAAACAACCTGCCCATTTCCACCACCGCCGTCCTCCCCGTCTCCGACACGATCGGTGGCTGCGCCGCCCCACCAAAGTTCACAAGCCATTTCAAATCACCCAAATCAAGAATCACCCCTCCACTCACTATTCTACTCTCAATCATCTCTCCCAGTTCCTCCATCTTAACCGCTATCTGATTCTTATCTGATAAAATCCATTTCGCCATTGAAACAACTTGGACGTTCTTCAGAACCCCATCACTTTCTCTGTCCTCTATTTTTCTCAGCAATTCTCTCACCACTGACTCGGGCTCTGAATCGCCCACTAAAATTGGATTCCTCTTCCTGCTTCTCACCATGATTTCCAACACTTTCTTCACTTCCTCAGTTCTCTGATCTGACGTCGTCGGCCCTGGTTGCAACCGCGGGTTCAGATACACGTTCCGATTAGCCAACGGAGCAGCCGGAGAGGGAATCTGCATCAACGGAGGTGTAAACTGATCGGAGTTGGGAAGCATCCTCGGCATAAAACGGTGGTGCTGTTGATGGGAATTTGAGCCATTCATGGACTGCTCAACGGCGGATTTCACGGCGGGGCTGGAAAAGCTAGCTTCCCTCATCACACGGCTCACGCTGGGATCATCCAATATGGATATAATCAACTGATCAAGCTCCACTTTCACGGCGAGCAGAGGCTGCTGTTGCTGTTCAGGGCAGCCGCGCCGCTGGTGGGCCTGGGCCCGCTTAAGAGCCGCCATGAGAGCGTTAGAGATGGGCGGCTCAACCGGCGGCGTGGCGTTCTGAGCCGTGGGGAGGCGTTCGAGAGCGACGCTGAAGCAGAGCTCCAAAGCGCGGCACTGAAGTGGGTGGCTGGAATTGGGGTGGGAGCGGATGCATGCCTGTCGCAAGAACCCAGACGGCGAGGATAAGAGCGTCGCCGCCACGTGCAACGGTGTCGTTTGGCCGTGGTTGCGGCGGCACGCCTCGGATATGGATTGATTCAGAATGGCGGCAGCCTCCGGCGTTAGGGTCTGCTGAATCGTGCTTAATCCTGCTCTCATAATTGAATTCAAAATCGAATCTTGAGAGAGGTTTTTCCTATAAATTCCCAGAAATGGCCAAGAGTAGAAGATGAAAAGGGGAAGAGATCCAAATCAAATTGTAAACAGTGAATCTAAATTGTGTTTGATTATGAGGAAAAGATAATGGTTTTGATCTATTGCAACTCGACCTCTATACATTGCTCTGCTCCTCTCTCTCTCTCTCTCTCTCTCTCTCTCCTCTCTCTCTAAAAAAGAGATGATATAAGCTATGAACACATACACTGATACACACCGTCTCTTTCTCACTCAATCAATACATGGAAAAAAAGTGATGACATAATAAAAAGTTAATATTCTAATTCACTTTACAATTTTCCTGAAATAATGAAAAATGGTAAATAGAAAGGCAAGGGTGTTAAAAGTAGAATATGTCAGAGAAAGAGAGCATGCAATGTTTTGGACTTTTGGTTCCACAGAGAGAGAGAGAGAGAGAGAGAGTTGCAAGAATTTCTGGAGAGAAATATGCTTTCTGCTTTTACTTGTAAAGTTGTATGTAATCTATCTTAATTAACCTTTTGCTTTATCCATTGGATCTTAATTACCAAGAATATTCTCTTGCATCAAGAGAATTATCTTTTGTTTTACTTTCCCTAAAACTAAATTCTGCAACAATAACTACTCCACTCTTTCTCTCATTGTTTTGTGTAAATTAAACTAATGTAAGAAAGAGTAAATTTTTATTACCATAATAAATGAAAAAGAAGGTGTGATTTAGTGGTGTTTCATCAATAAATAAATGCATTGCAAGGAAGTAATGATATGGTGTGGGACAGTTGAAAATAAGAGAGTAATTATGTTGGGTTTAAACAATAAGTTGCAGCTTTTGACACGCAATCCCTCATAAAAGTGTTATTGCCTTTTCATACTTACTCTTTCTACCTTTTTTATTACAAAGGACAACTAACTGCCCAGGTGTTCTAAACCACTTGTTATCACTTTTTTTCTTTTTTAAACCAATATTCAAATTCCGTATTTGGGGACACACCAACTCATCTCTAATCACGAAACCTCAGACTCAGTACCAACAAATCAAACTAAACCAATTAACTTTCACAAGTACTCATCTTAACTATGAGTTGTTGGTTGTGTGAATTCGCTCGCCTTATGAAATATGATTTGTGAGGCTCTCGGACAAAGTGTTGCAGTTATTTTAATACCATGTATATATTATCAAGTTTTTTTGCAAAATTAGGAGCTATTACTCCAACTCTTCATGCTCCTGAAATTTGAATCATTAATAAAAAGGGAAAAAATCTTAAGATCCAGTAATATATACCTTTTTGTCTATTCTTTAACAACTAGTCTATCACTTGTTCAATTGATGGATACATTATAATATAATAGAATTTATACTATTATAAAAATAAAATACATTTTTTATTCATTTTTATATATGAAATTACAAGGTGTATGTTCGATATTACAAATAATTAGATATACATATATATATATACATATAATATTTAGAAATCAATCTTAAGCCTTTCCTATAACTATTTTTAGTTATGCTGACATATTGGTGCCAAGGAAAAAAAAAAAAAAGAAAGGCATAAAGAGTTAGGTAAAAGTCACTTTTGATTGATCTATTAAGCTAAGAATTTCATTGACAATAGTTTAATTAAGTCAAACACCTTGAAAAGTTCAAAATTAATTAATAATTTGGCAGTGCATATATAAAAAGAACTATAATTGACAAGAAACATTTTTATTTGTTAAATATAATTCTTTATTTCCTTTTTTTTTTACACACATTAGGTTGTTCCCCAAATATATTCATAGTGTTGACTCTTCATATGGGGTGATTCTGTAGTACACCATGTGTACTCTCCACCATTTCCAGCCATTAGATTCGAGAACATTGTTGACTTTGACCTTATTAATCTCAGATCTAATGACAGAAAATAAGTGGAGAATACACCTGGTGTACTATATAATGATCCCTTCATATGTTAACGATCAACGTGTAAATACCACATTTATTTTCCTATGTCATATGATATAAATTAATAGTCATGTTAAATATATATGTTTTAATGGATAGATGAACAACAATTCTAAAAATCTTAAACTGAAAAGCTCATTTTTTTAATTACTACGTCTCGTTTTGTCCTCTAATGAACATATCATTTATGAAATTGCAAGGAATCATCTAAATATCTTGGGAAAAATTATTGAGTAAATGTACTTGATATTAATAGAGTAATCAAATTAACAATAATCTTATGAACTATGATATTTATTTGATATTGGCATGATTCACTATTCTTCAATTATTTTATAAGACAATTTACGGTCTGCATCTTGCCTCCAATAGTGGGCAAAGGAAAGGGCTGTGGGATTCTTTTTATTTATCAGAAAATGATGGTCCACTTTCCCTTTCTTTTAATATTTTTTTCTCTTTTTTTTTTTTCTCAAGTGTTTCTTAATCCAAGTGAATAAAAAAATGGGCTATTTTTAGGGTGGTATTAACGACAGTTCTTTACGTAGTTGTATAACTGTATGATTATTATGTCTTTAATTACGTCTTTACTTTAAAGATAAAATTAAAAAAAATCGTTTTTATTGCATGAAAACAAGATTTAGCTAATATTCACTTTTGGATAGAGAGTACAAATTAACAAAGAAAATGACAAAACTAAAAAAAGAAAAAGAAAGCAAATTAACTAAAGAAATGGGGTGAAAATGAAACTAAAAAAATTAAATTGATCAAGAAAATAGGTTAAATTAAAGAATACTCATTCTTTGATAAAGATAATGAGAATATACGACAATTGCCAACTTTTTTAACCTTTCAATGTCGATTCGATTTATAAGTATTTTGTAGTTTTGTTACATATTTGCAACACTTGGCCCTTATTTGAGGTGTCGTGCCTTTTTTTTTCTTTTTTCCCAAATATGTTATTTGATTTTTTATTATGTATTTTCTATTTTTCCATCCCACCATTTTTTTTAATATCACAAATTATAGTTCAGTTTCTTGATTGAGTATCAATTTGGTCACAATATTGACCATTATTTACTGCATTACTTTCATACAATTCAGGTATAAAAAAGAAAGAATGTAGAAAAATTATATTACATCTATATGTAGTGGACCAAGTATTTAATTATCTTTTGTACTGATTTTTGAGTAATTATTATCTGTTATAATTAGAGTCCCTTTTGAGGTTTTCATAAAATATTGATGGTTATAACATGAAGCAAAGTTAATTGGTCATTTAATCTATAAAGCATGTAAATAGATCTAATATGAATAAAGTTAATTAATAAATAAAAGTGTAACTATGTTATAAGATTTAAAATTTAGATCTAATATAAATAAAGTTAACTAATAAATGAAGGTGTAACTATGTTATAAGATTTAAAATTTTAAGTATTCTACTTTTTACTAGCTTGTAATTCAAGTGGTATCAACCTCATAGTGCAGATTGTGTTGACCAGGGTTCGAACTTAGGACACGCAAGTTACTTAATATTTCTTATCCCCTCCTCCCAATTCTAGTAAAAAGAAATAAAAAAAATATATTATGTACTTTTTTACTTAATATTTATTATCCCCTCCTCCCAATTTTATTTATTATTCCCGCACGACATAAATATGCACATGAAATGAGGGTCATACAGTTTGTATTGAATAATTTATTCCATCATATTCTCTTTATACAATCACACATATATGCATCTATATTTATTAGCTTCAATTTTAAGAAATTTTTACTATATACAGTTTACATGAAACAATCCTACATATATAAATATATAAAAATGAATCACGTCTATTACAGTTCATGTATATAAATTATGAATCGTTGAAAATTACAAATATGAGACGATTTCATAAGAGTGTGGGTCGATGATTACTTAGGTGGGACCGGAATGATGATATTTGTCTATTAGATTTTTATTAATAGAAATGTACTACTATTTGCTTTTTATTTATCCAAAACCTTTATTTAGTGTTGACAAAACAAAGAAAAATGATGATCATCATAATCTCCTTTTTGCATTTGAAAACGCACGCTTTCACTTTCACTTTACGCGTTTATCGAGCCAACCCATTGGGTCCCACCCAAATCAATCGACATTTTTGCACCTTTATCAATTTATATTTCACACACATACCTTTTTATTAGTTCATTGATTATGACTCTAATTACATGATGACAATGAAACAAGAAAAGCTTTTCACTCACTTAAGTGCTTATTTATTTCTAGACATGCCCAAACATTTAAAAAGAACTAACACACTTTGCGCACTAAACATAATTTGTAGTTTATCATAAACATCAAAGTATCAATGCATGCTTTTCATTTTATGAGGTGTACATTTGATACTAACAAAAAAAAAATCGATGTAAACTTACATCAATTGTTTAAAATCTTTTGTTCTAACAAAAAAAATTGTTTTATATCCTTCATCTTTTTAAAACCTTCCATTAAACTCGAGTTCCAATGCTGAATCATGCTCTAAATAGTTTTTTAAATAAAAATTCTCATAATTTACCTTGAATTGTGTTGAGTTTTTTTATTGGAAGCAAACTACCAATCTTGGTTGTTAGATCATTTGCAAATATTCTCAGTAAATATATAATGGTAGTAATAAGATATATATATATATATATAAAAGAGAGTAGGATATATATGTGAGATCGTCTCACAAATCTTTTTACATGAGATAGATTAATTCACGAAAATTGATCGATTTGTGGATAAAAAGTATTTGTTTCACTAAAATTATCCATTAGACCATGTCACTTAAGTTTTTTTTCAAATAAAAATAAATAAATTAGCCATTTAAAAAAAATAAAAAGTTACCCTTTTTTACTGCAAGGATCTTTGGATGAGAAAATCTTTCACTTTTTACTTTGTAATAAAAAGAACTGGGGAATTGTGACTTTCAGTACAACTTTTTACATTAATTGCCAATCACGCCTACTTTATTTTTCTAGCTGTGCACGCGCCTGCCTTTTGTCTTTTCTTCTGCAAAAAGTACTTCTCATTTACTCCTAAAAAGAACTTTTCCAACTTTTTGTATTTATCATATGCCCCCTCACTTGCTACAAACTAGAATTCTGCCCCATTACTTTGTTTGAGTCCCTGCCACGTAATAAATGAGATTATGTTCTAATTAAAACTTCAAATATAAAATCACCAATTCATTGACAGATGCTCCCACCCACTAAATTCTCATACCTTTTCTTGCCACTCTAATAATGGATGCACATGATGAAAAGTCCCCTTTCCCTTCAAGCAAGATTGACCCAAAATAAAAATAAAAATTCCCATTATTGAAAAATAAAAATTAAGAAAAGGAAAGTTTTTGTGATCAATAATTTAAGTAATAGTAGTCCCATGAGGCCCCTTTTTTTTAAATTCAAATTTGTTAATGATGGTTTTATGATGAAATAAATAAAAGCTTCTCTCAAAGGCTAATTGATGTTTCTTTGAGAGACATATGGCCCATAACTCTTTTCACTTGTGCAAGCCAAACCCCACTTATATATGCATCTATGATTATCTACTTAATTATCATGCCCCCGTGGTCAAAACTTCAAGCAAAAACATAATAACAACTCACTCACATGTAGGTAGGAGCACCACCCCACCCACAATCAATCTATAATTAAGCCCGATAAGAATATAAAACTCTGTTTGGATAGAGTGATTTGAAATTCAGTATTTGAAATGAGTGAATTTCAAATCCTCCCAAGTTGGAGTGGATTTGAAATCCACCAAAATGACTCTGAAATTAGCTCAAAATGAAAACCATGGATTTCAAATCCACATCCATCCAAACACTATCGATGGATTTGCTACCATGGATTTCAAATCCCTCCTCAAATTCACCTATCCAAATGGGCCCTAAAAAATTTTTGGTTTCGAAAATATGATTGTATACATGTATGTATAGGAATGACAAATTACAATTCTAGTCAGTACAATCCTATCTAGTGCGTCGGATACCATATTTAAGACTTCTGATTGGATATGAAATCGAGTTTAATGTATACTTAGATCTAGAAAACTATAATACTATGAATAAGGTAACAAATACAAGAAGGAGTAGAGAAGGATATTCCATGCAAGCTGTGAAACCTCCTAAAAAGGTTTAGGTGACATCTTGTACTCAAAGCAAGTGGACTTTTAACTCATTGCTTTATGTTAGGTTTAGAAAGAATAATGAGAAAGTGGTTTTGCTTTTTTCATGATTGATATGTAGCTAAGCAAAAGATGACCATTGGTTCCCCTTTTCACAATTGAAGAAGTTTTGCCATCATCTTGGGAAGAAATTGGAGATTTAATCTAGTACATGATAAAGTTGGATCGGGATGTAATTACTAAAGTTTAATATTGCTTATAATACACCATGAATAGGCACATCTATTTTCACACTTTGGCTTCCAACCAACCCAACTTATACCCTAATACTATCCTTTTGCTTTAGTACTTCATTTACAATTGGGTCCTTAATTGCTTAGTGAAAAACTATTAAAATTGGAGGCACCACCCCTACTTTTAGTAAATTGTTAATTAATTTCCACCCATAAACCCTCTCATATTCGACAAAGTATTAGTTTTACTTATTTTATTGACGTTGGAGATAAAATCATTTCTTGTTTCAAAATTGGTATCCAATTCTAGAGGATGTCTTGAAATCTGATTTGCCGCTGCAGCCTTCTTTCTTCCTCTCATTCTTGCTTGGATTGTAATGTTCTATATTTATTGGGTACTCCTCATATTTAGTTTCTTTCTTATATAATAAATTTCCTTTGATTGACGGACAAAAATAAAACTGCTCAAACCTTCTCTACACTCAAAGTCTCATGAATCATAGATAACATGCACAATATGGGGAAAACAATAATGTCAAAAAGGCCAAAAGAACATTGGTTAGCAAGGAAATAGTAGCAGTATTTATTCCTTCAACTTTTGAAGTTTATTGGAAAAGAATCCTTAAAAAGCAATTAGCAATAGAAAATTCCAACACAAATTAAAGAAGAAGTTAAAATTAAAGGGTTCTTTTTATCCTCCACTAATTGGGGTGGAGGTATTGGTTCATTAATAACTAGTGATTAGATATACTTTACACACAGCATTCAACTTGAATTCACAAAGAAAACAAGAAAAGCTTTAAAGTATATTTTACATAATTTTTGGATTGATATGTTTAAGATTAGACAGAGAGCATTAGTATATGACACTTAAAAAATAATATTAATGCTAGTGTACATTAGTAGACTATAATTAAAACTAAAAAGGGGTTTGAAATCATGTTTATAAAAGTTGGGACAAATCTTTTGTGGGGCTTGCTTCTGCAGAAATAAGGAAGATTGATTTATTTAGTGGTACTCAAAGTGATCAAGTTGTGGAGCAAATATATATAGTAAAAGGATTACTAGGTGTTTAATTTTGTTAACCTTATAAGTTATTTAAAATATTTCAATTTTTTTTTTTTGAGAATTCATAATTTCTTTCTGAACTTTATAAGTTTCTTTAAAAATATATGGTTTAATCCAGAAACTATAAAGTATAATATAATTTCGTCGTCATGCTTTACATACATAAATAAATGATATAATATGAGCCTTGTCATGAAGTCTATTAAACTTTATCTTTAATAGTGATGATCTTTAACACACTTAATTCAAATCTTAGTCCCTATAAAAATTAAATTCTTCATCAAGAAATCTCAACTACTCATTAATTATGGTCATATCATCCAACTAGTATTAAAAAACAGTCGAATTTTTGTTCCTTAATAAATTGCAGTTTCTTGATTTCATTTATGTTTTAATCAAACCTTTTAATTTTACCATGTAAGAACAAGTTTCTAGTCGCAAGATTATATTCTCAATAATTTGATATTTTACCCAATCAAACTCGATTTGAATCTGAATATCAACCGTACGTTCATCTCGAACTGTAACATCGATCGTATATGATCATATGACAAAAGATTACTTATAAAATCATACGACCACATGATATTCGAAACTATAATATTTACAGTAGACTTGTGTGATATCGTTCAATAAATTAACACAAGAACTCACGTGAGACGGTCTCACGGATAATTTTCGTGAGACAGATTCTAATTACTCATGAATTGAATCCATATCCACAAACTTTGATATGAGTGTGGATTATGGGTAGACCTGTCTCACGAAAAAAGATTCGTGAAACGGTTTCATACAAGACTTGCTCATAAATTAATTGCTAGTTTGATATTTTGATTATATATATTTTATCAAGATTATAGATCTCAAAATTGTTCATAAAAGAAGATCTCAAATAAGGTATTGGAAGATTTGTGATAATGGCTATGAACTTATCTTGTTCTTGACTTGAGATAATCCTCAAATACAAAATCCCATATCATGAGTATACCAAACTCAATCCTATCAACGTCCTAGCTATACTTTTGATATGGCCTCTTCATATTTTAATTCTAAATTATCGGATTAGCTCGATACTTAAAATCAACAATGGATAATATTAAGTAAAATATTAATATTTCGATCCCATAAAGAATAAAAATTGAAGGGCCACAATAAAAATGTATAGCCCACGTATTGTATAGCTTTAATAATGAGACATCATACTTATTTGTGAAGAAAATAATCATAATATTTTACAAAGATATAGATTAAATAGAAACTGGAGTACAACTCACATTTCAACTAAATCATTAAATGCATTTGGACATCTAGCTCTCACATCTTATCCTCTAATTCAATTCCATATCTAACTATTTGGAACATTTAATGTAAAAAAAGAGGAGTTACTCTAATACAGATCCGTGCAACTGGGCCGCGCGCGGGCTGGGCTGGCCCATCCAGCCCGTGCCTCTTTACTTCTTTCGCGTGTTTTGGTCGTTACCCTCACGTTATGTTAGTGTTACCTTCGTGTTATGTTAGGGTTACCTTCGCGTTATGTTAATGTGACCCCATCTCCAGATTTCATACCCTTAGTTTAAAACCACTGAACTAAAATAACACCAAGGTAACACTAATATAACATGAAGGTAACACTAATATAACATGAAAGTAACATTAACATAACATGAAGGTAAAAAACAATGTTAATCATACATTCATGTTATGTTAGAGTGACCCTCATGAGGGTAACACTAATATAACATGAAGGTAACCTTAACATAACATGAGGGTAACCCCAACATAACATTAGAGTATGACTGCCTGAAGCGAATCTTTGTGGGTTTGAGCGCACCCACCAGGCGCGTGGGGGCGCGTGAGAGCGCGTTAGGGCGCGTAAAAACACGCGTCAGAGGCGCGTGGAGCGGGTCGACCCGAGTGCATGGATCCTAGATCCATGCACCAATTGCATAAAATATTTTGTCAAAAAAGAGTACTGAACTAAGTGGTTCTTCATCATCAAATGTGACCAACCATTATTTATTTATTTTTCTAGGTATATTGTTAGTTACATTATTTTCTAGATTTGATCTTGTGAGTCGGATCGATCCAAAAGCTATTACACACAATACATGGTCCGTGAAATAGATTTAAGTTTTGAGTTCAACTGAAATCATTTGATCTTCTGAAGTTAAAAATAATAACTAACTTATGAAAATGAATTTGAATTTGAGTTTAAAGTAGTGATATATTGTGGAAAATTTTATATTTGTATGTATTTTTGGGAAATTGACATGAGATTGAGAAGAGAAAAGAAAATAGTGAATCGAGAAATTTGTTTCGGTACGGCATTTGCTGACATGAATTTAGTAGCTCGCAATTTTAAGGTTTATTTAATTATAAAAAGGACACCATTTATGTGGATATATATTTTTCAGACCAAATCCCACGATTAACTGTCATCCTTGGGATTGGAGTATACCTTTTTATGAAATAAATAAATCACCATTTTATATAGTAGTATAGTATGTTTATCTATTCTTCGTTAGTTTCCATGTTCGAATGATTTTGATATACTTTCATAAAAATAATGTTAACATTTTTATGTAATTAAATAATTAAATAGAGTTATTTAGCAACTTGAAAAGGTATCAAGTAAGATAGCAGAGGAGATTCGAATACTTGATTCTCAATCAGACAGCCCACAGAGATCGCAATCCAATACTGAATGAATCCTTTGCTAATTTGAATCTTTATATACATTTTTTTGGGTAATTCTATAGTACACCAGGTGTATTAATACACCAAACTCTCCACTCATTTTCAGCCATCAGATCTGAGATCATTAAGGTCAAAGTCAACTATGGTCTCAAATCTAATGACTGAAAATGATAGAGAATCTGGTGTATTAATACACCCAGTGTACTACAGAAGGACCCACATTTTTTTTTGTACCTTTCTAAAAGGTGACTGTTTGGGTCTACTTTTTTATTAAGTGGTTTAATTTGGATGATAATAAGATCCACATATGTTATAAACATGGGTCCTTCTGTAGTACACCAGGTGTATTAATACACCAAACTCTCCATCATTTTTAGTCATTAGATCTGAGACCATAGTTGACTTTGACCTTAATGATTTCAGATCTGATGGCTGAAAATGAGTGGAGAGTCTGGTGTATTAATACACTTGGTGTATTATAGAACTACCCTATAAACATGGGTCCTTATATATTAATACACCAAATATGTTATAAACCTGATGTATTAATACACCAAACTCTCCATCATTTTCAGTCATTGGATTTGAGATCATAGTTGACCTTGATCTTATTGATCTCAGATCTGATGGTTGAAAATGAGTGGAGAGTTTGATGTATTAATACACCTGGTGTACTATAGAATTACCCCATAAACATTGAGCCGTTCTTGACGAGTTTTAATTGCAATTCTCAAGTCCGTTTTGTTCGAATACATATTATAAAATGAAGTTTAATTCACACTTGAATCTCTACGTCGAGTCACTTGATTGCATCATCATTAAACTGATACAATTTTATTTTGAAATTATCCCTATTAATATTTCAAAACTAAAATCTAGAAATTTATTTAACACATTTCATGAAATAAATTTGATTCTCTTTTCAATCTTAAATTAAAACTATATAAGTATTGCAATTATATATATATATATATATATATATATAATCGTTACCTAATAATTAGTTAATTATTGAGGTGACGTTGTAGTTGTTCACAAAGTGGCCCTTCTAAGAACTCAAACGGGATGAAGAGTATTATTGATAAATGAAGGGACCAAAGGTCTACATATAGAAAATTCATGTTTTTTTTACAATCTCTCATGCTGGATTCTATATTTGGAATAAAAATTGATAATATTAGTTATTTGAAGTAGTATTCTATCATGGTATTTCTTATAGCATAGTACTAAAAAGAAATACCGTAAAATTTCACATGTCGTTTAATTACGGTATTAGATTATAAACTAATGGAAAACGCTACTCTAACGATCTAATTACAGTGAATCATCTCAAATCTACTACCAGATCTTCTTGAAACTTCTTTTAAAATTAAAACTAAACAAAAAATTATAAAAAGGATACAGCAAAAGTAGAGAGAAAAGTGGAAACCAAAAGTGTGAAGAAAACGTAGATAAAAATGAAACAAGCATGCTTGCCCTTTGCAAAGAATGTCTGTTTTATGTCCCTTTTTTAGGGCCTCGTGCACTTACACTTTGCTATGTTTCTCACTTTTCAAGCATCTTCATTTCACCCTTTTTCACATCTTTCCCTTTTTTTTTTTTTTCAAACAAAAAAAGTTCTAATCAAAGAAAACAAGTTACTACACTTTGAGATGTCCCACAGCCACTTCAAGATTGTTGATTGTTTCAATTTTGCTTTGATCGATCGAGTGTGAAAAAAATTGCAACTTTTGCAACAAATTTTGACCACACTGTTAGAGGTACTTCCGGTGATAGTTTTTTCAAATTGAAATCACAACAAGATGTATAATTAATTTAATGAAATACGAGCTACAATCCTTTAATATTAATCGTCAGCTTGACTGAGTAGTATATGCTATAGAAACTTTAATATTACGTATGTCATAAACAAAACTCGATGTAGATGTATTTTCAAGAACTTTTGTAAATCACTAGCTTCATGTAGGGCTAGTATGAAGTGGATGAGTAGAAAAAATAAGTTAGTTAGTATTAAAACCTCACCTGCCAATAAGTTGTTGAGAGAAGATGTCAGGGAAAGCAAGTGTTTCATTTAATGCTAAAAGTGGACATTTTTGCCTGCCTAATTAATTCCATCCCTACCTATTTCACCCTGGACTTTTATTGTAATTATTGATGATCAAGGGTTTCTCGATCATTTTTGTCACTATTTTGATATTGGCAAAGTTTTGAATGAAAGTATCTAATAGATCTCATTCATGGATCGGGTTGGGTTGGGTTGGGTCGAATATAAAAATATGTAATATTTTTGTGTGTATTTGAAAAGATTTTTCTATATGTTAGGTAATACTTTGCATTATATGATGCGTTTTGAGTTTAGTTAAACTATAAGAAAATTATATGTAATATTATTTTGTGTAACAGGTAATACTTTTATATGATTCGAATTGGATTGAGTCGGGTATTCAAACAAACAAAGGTCCTAAGGTGTCCAAATGTTCTTTTCTCTCTCGTGTAATACTTTTTTATAAACCATGTAACACTTTTATATTATGTACATATACTGTATAATATAATATAGAAATATTACACGATGTATAGTATGTCAAACCTAAATTGATCCGTCTTACCATATGAAATCCGTGTGACGATTTCGGACACGACCAAATTCCATGCAGCTTTTGTTTTACATGAAATCAATACTTTTCTTTTCAAGTTTAACAAAAATCAAACAATTGGATAAAGTCTGGCAGTGATTAATCAATATGCTATGATTAGAGGCGTGATAAAAAGATATTCAATCAATTGTGTATCCATTTAGTCAATTTAATAATTATAATATAATACTACTAATACCAAATGTTAAAAATTTTCCAATGCAGAATCTGAATGAGTGAAGCTTTAAAACTGCACGAAATCATAATCTGGGTTGGGAATATTAATTTTAGAATTGGGCCAAAGCCCAAATATAAGTAGACCACTTCTCCGAAACTTTGACTCATTATGGACCCAGCCCAAAATATTTTGAGCCTGTGTCGTGGGGTCCATGATTATAATATGTCACAAGAAATCATATCAGCTATTATCATGTTTATCAATATATTATTAATAAATATAGTGAGGAATATAATGCATTTTCACAAATATAGTGAGGAATATCAGTCTGTTTCGTAGTGAATGCGACGCATGAATCGAAATATCATGAAACCTACAACATACTAAAATTATTATAAATCATTATTAAATTTATACAAATGTAGTGAATAATTTTTTTCAAACATCTCCTATGATGTTTAAGAATTTATAAACCTCTTAAAAATATTTGATAAACATTTAAAAATGTCTTACCCCTTTTTATATGTATCTTATTTTCACAAATCATTTTAAATTTCAATCTTTACCTTAACCGGGAACTGACGTCTCCGAAGTGTAAATGGCCACTTAGTGTCTATTGGAGAGAGAATTATCCTAGGTATGAGCACTTTGTTGCCAATGTTTTTTCCCGTCAATACCTCTGCTTCGATTACTCTGTCTCCCAATCGTGTGGTCAGCAACCTTGACCCATTGCAAAGTCCTTCTCTTTGGTTTATGTTTCTCAACAATATAATCGGGATATTTGTTTTGAGTTCCAAGGTGCTGTTTGGCATTCCTGGAAATTTGAGGCTGTTCAGGAATTCCATTGGATATAAGTTTTGAAGTGAGTCATTGGTTTCCCCCTCATTCTGAATACTGTCTGAACTGTAGTATTCCTTTCCCTCACCATGTGCAAGTGACATAACAAATGAATTTATTTCGTCAACTGTTTCATTTGTTGGTGTTAGGATCGCTCTCTCTATAGTTTTGGTTATGCATTGGCGTGTACATGTCAGCATAAGTGTGTTGTACAATTTGTTGCACTGGATTCCCATCCTCCTTAAGAATTAACTTTGGATCAATCTTGATCCTTTCTGATTCACACTCATCAACCTCATTGGTGCAACATCTTTCCACATTTCCATCTCCCACTTCAAGGACCCATTTCGCAAAGTCATTGTCTGAGGGTTGCACCCTCATATTTTTTGTGAGGACGTGCACGTTGCATGATTCCCATAGGTAGGATCGAATTATTGTTGCCAGAATAGCATCTTGTCAACTTCCCTTTGGTATAACTGGAAGTATCTGTCTGAAATCTCCACCGAGCAACACAGTTTTGTTTCCAAAAGGTTTGAATCCCACCTCTGTGTCTGTAACCGACATCAAATCTCTGAGTGTTCTGTCTAAAGCTTCAAATGTATGGCGATGTGCCACAAGGGCTTCGTCCCATATAATCAAGTCGGAGTTCATCAATAGTTCAGCCAACACGGTCCCTTGCTTTATGTCACAAAAAGAATTTTCTGTGAGATTAAGTGGTATTTTGAATCTGGAATGAGCTGTCCTTCCTCCAGGAAGTAGTAATGCTGCAATGCTGGACAATGCTACTGGAATGACAATTTTCCCTTCAGCTCTTAGCCTAGTAATGATTGTTTTATATAGATATGTCTTTCCAGTACCCCCATGTCCATACACGAAGAACAATTTCCCTTGTCCATGCTTAACCGATTGCATGGTGTCATTAAACACTTTGAGTTGTTCATCATTCAGTGTTTGAATCATCTTGTTATGTTCCTCCCACTGTTCATTCATATTGAAAGACTTTCCTTCACGTAAGAGTGAATTTGCAAGGCCTCTCATGATGCTTATATCCGGTATTGGAAGATCAGCAAAGTCTGTGAGGGACTTATCATTTTGTTTCAACAATTTTTCAATTTCCACCAATGTGTAGTTTTGAAGGTCTTCATCCGTAAACTGCAAGTCCATGAACCCAAATTCTTTTCTCTGTTTGTATTGTACATCCTCCGTGAGAGATCTCCAATAGTGATTCCATAAATTTACGGGGCTTACCACTTCACAGTATAACAAAAGTGTGACAAACAGATTTCTTAATTGGTTCGGAGAGGCCCATTGTGCCGCTTTATCCATCGCCTCATGTCATTCTGAATCTCCATCTAGCAGGCCTCTAGCATAACATACTTCTTTGAACGTGGGTTGAACAATGCCTCCAACGGTGAGCAAATCATTAAAGCTTGTTGCTCCTTTTATTATTGTGACCAACATCCTCAAATAGTAGAGTTTGCCTGCTGTTGGGTGTATGTTCACAATTCTTCCTATGCTCATACCTTGTTTCCGTTGGTTCCATATCTTGTTTTTTGCATCCCACACGAACCTTGTTGGGAACTGGATGTAGGTCAGTTCTCTAGTTTCATCACTTCGCTTATTTGCTTCCATCCATTCTGTGAACATTGTTCTCTGCACCCCATCTCTTTCCAAGACATGCACGAGATCTTGCAATTCTTCATAAATGATATTTTGTTAGTTCGGAAGGTGAATGGGTAATCTCTGAACTGCAGGCCTTCTGTAGTGTATATCAAATGCAAATATTCTCCACAATGCCTCACATGCTGAGAGATAACGACATTCCAAGTAATCCTTGATTTCATCGGCATGTCGGTCACTGTGATTCTTCTCCGTGTTTTGTTGTGTCTTGTTCTGAGCCTTTTGGATGATCATTGTGGCTTTATCCACACCCTTTGTTCTGTATTTGAAGAGGTACTTGATAGCCTTAGATTTATTGCACCACTCGACATTTATGTGAGCTTTGTACTTTCGTAGGACCAAGAGATTGTATGGAACAATAAATCTGTTGTCTAGTCTTGTATTATTTTTTAGGACAAATTTTGTATTATCATTCCTTCTTCTGTACCTTATCTGGCCCGACTCATCAATTGTTGTATTTTCATTGAATGCCTTCGGGAATTTTTTTTATGCATTTTCCATCCAACATGCATGGTGATTGAGGACGGTCAAATCCACATGGTCCATACATCATATATTGTTCAACTAATGCATATGCTTCTCTATCCTGGTTTCTGTTCGATATTTCTGCTGAAATGAAAGCATCAATATCTGCTGGTGTCGAATTTTTGTATTTTTCCTCGAGCCATAGGAGTATGTGTGCATGTGGGAGTCCTCGTTCTGAAACTCAATAGTGTATATCACTGCAACAAAATTTCAATTATTGCGTTGAGGTAGTAGATTGACATATTAGTTTTGATAACGTGGTTATTTTGTATGTAATGTAGCATTATATTAAAAATAGTGGAAATAAGTGTTCATTAAAATAATAGTTTTAATTGTTAAGTAATTAAAAAAAAAAGGTCTGATGTTGTTTACCTGCCAAAGTCTTCCCAAAAAAAGTTCTTGCACTGATGTCATCAAGTAATTCTTCCAACTTTTGTTTGAAGACACGACATTGTACGTCAGGTCTGTCATTTGGCAAGTCATTCCCATACTGTTCTAGGTGTTTTATTATTTCATCCCAATTTGGATTTGCAGTTATCGTGATGAAAAGGTTTGGGTTGCCCAACCATCTGCATACTGCCATAGCATCATGAAAATTTTCTACCATATATCTTGGTCCACCGGTGTATGAAGACGGTAGAATCATTTGTTTGCCCAAGAATCTTGCATCATTATCTCCCATTGACACCGCATCCCTCACATTATTGTACAACTCAGCTCTTTTTTTTTTTTTGATTGTTCCTTACCCATCGCAATCGTTGTTGTTCAATTGCAGTGTATGCATCAACTGCATATTGGTGAAGCAGACGTCCCGACCTTATCATTGTTTTTCCTTCTTCTAGTCGTGTCTGTATTTGATATGCATATAATTCACGCATTGTAACAAATGACCTTCTAATTGTTGAATTGTCATTATATGAAATCTGATCATGAAATCCTGTTTCACCATATAGAAATAACAATGGGTATTGCATGGCCATGAATAAAGGGTGCAGTTCACTTATTCTTTGAAGTTCAGTTGTTTGGTGTTGAACTATAATATCTCTTTCTCCTATTGTTTCCAAAAGGTCTCCAACAATCAACATTGCCAGTTCATCTGAAGTTGGGATGTCATATTGTTTCCCTCTCTGCATTTGGGATGTTAATTTAATTGAGTATTGTTGTGTATCCTGTGATTCATATCTGTCCCTTGCCATTCGGAATGTTTTCACCAACTCATTGTTCTCGTTCATCATTTGAATTAGCCCACTCACAATCTGCTCGTCTAGCTGTTCTGAATCATTGTTCTGTGGCAAAGTTTTGATACGATTTTGCACTTCGTTTCTTGTGTCGTATATGTATAGTTGAGCGAATCTTGGTGTCTAACCTTTCGGAGGCAATAAAGATCCAATGAAATTATGGTTCTGGCCATGAATTCTGAAAGTGTATGGGCCTCCTCCGTTATTGATTGAGCCATCAATTTTTGCTCCCATTAATGTAAAGGCTAGAATAGAATTGTAAGACCTTATGTTGCGGCGAAATGATGGTGATTCCGTCAATAGTTTTTCTAGAAATATAGGAGCATTTTTTTTCTCAATGATACTCGTCCTGCTGGCAGCACAAAGAGAAAGTAGACGCACCATACCTTTTTGTTGACTCTGATTTCCACATCAATGCCTTGCAAAAGGGACATTCCATCATGTTATTTTCTCACTGTCATTTATTATGTTTCTTTGCTGCAAAATATATTTTTGGAGATCAATATTTGTATGTGTGGTCTTAGCCCCTTTTATGTGCGTTAAATGACTTTAAAACTGTGTTGTCACCTATTATCGATTGTTACATATCATTTAGCTCTGTTCTTGTTATTTTTCTTCCATTGTTATTTTCTTTTATTTCTCTTGCAGATGTTGGTCTTTTCCCTTGCAGAATTTCCCGTCTTCTATCTCTTGCATTTTTGCATAATTCTGCATTATTTGTTGAAATATATTTGTAGTTAGCTTTGTGATATGATGAAAATTCGAATTTATAGAAGAATAATAAATTGGTGCTCCAACCTTTGTCTGAGGAACAGGCTGTACTCATTTCCGTTGTCGCATTTATATTGTATGTTGTGCCTGTAATCACATGTAAGAATATTTAATTATTGACCTAGCAAATACATATTTGGAAAAATAAATATTATGCACTTACCTGCATACAACGACGAAGTCCGTTTTTGATGTAATATATCTTGTCTCTTTCTCCTTGCCTCTTTACAATTTGCTGCTTTTGGATTTAATATGTGGTTGTGATCAATGATACAATATGTATGATTAAAAAAATGTTAAAAGCTTTTACGAAGATGTCTTCAAAGTTGATTTTTGTGATTTTAGAGTATTGGATTTACATAATAAAAGATTGTGAAGTGTGATTATATTTCATATGATCTTGCAGCAACTGAATCTGTTTGAGTTGTGTATATTATAGGTAGTGGTGGTTAAATTGTAGCAGGTAAGCGAAGGCCGATAGATATAAGTTATTTTCCAGCCTACAAATATCTGGAAAAGCATTTATGATTCCATACACTGAATCTTGATATGTCTTTAACATTCTATTATGCTTATTAGTATAATGAACTTTTGGGAATAATGACGAATTTTATTTGAGTTTACTGAATGTCTATGGTGAATGTTATGTGTTGTATGTAAATTTGTCTGAGTAGTGAAGATTTACCTCTTTGTTGACATTGTTGAGATGTTTCTACTATGTTGCTCGATTCTTGCACGTGCATTGAATGAGTTTCATCCCGATTGTGATCTATCTTACTATTAGCCATTTACGAAGTTTACACTTATGTGAATAGTAGATGTACAAACATTTTGCAGATTTTTTATGGTTATCTGTGAAGTGCCTGTTAAGTTTTTTGGAAATGGAACACTAACCATTTCTCAATGATTCTTCATTTATTTGTTCATAATGAGTTAAATTACTTTTGGTTCATTTGTTGTTGATTTGTTAAGAATTTCATCAAGTGTTTTGAAAGTGGAATACTAACCATCTCTCAATATTTTTTCATTTATTAATTAATTTGTTCATAATGAGTGTTTATTAATTATGTCTTTCATTGATGATTTTCAACTTTTGTAATAATTTGCAATTGACATAGGTTTTAGTTATGATTAAGTTTTCTTGTTCTTTATCTGCAGATGTTAACTAAGAATTTATGTTTTCAACAATACATGATTTGAGAGAAAAACACCTACTCAATCAAATTCCCCATTGTTTAGCAGGCTAAAAAATACCTCAAATACTACCAGCACTCTTGTATGAGTCTATATAATTGCTAAAATGTGGAATACGAAAACAACAAAACATAAAACTTCCATAATTTGAGTAATAGTTTCAGAGTATATACCTACTGATATGTGGAATACAAAAACAACAAACATATAAACATAAAGATATCCATAATCATTCCTCCAATTCAATTTGATAACTCGATGGTTAACATAAACTTAGCATTTCAATTATCTGAAATTGACGAACATGTTAAAAAGATACTACTGTAGATAAAAAAAGTCATCTATCCACACATCCAACATTCTAAGCAAAAGAAAGAACCATAACATTGAAAAAGCTGAATGCAGAAAAACAAATGTTTTATTTAGTCATCAGGAGAGACTCTTTGAGTATTTGATAGAGAAGTGTCCGCTTTATTTTGTCACTTCATCAGTTTTCCGATTCATTCGAATTTTCTTGGTCCAACATTTTCCCGTGCAAATGTAACCAATTTTGTAAGTCTAAATCTAAGGGCATAGATTTGATTTTCATTTAAAAGACATGATTACAACCTTAGTCGTCTTGGCTTTTTGTATGGTCCTCGTTCCCGTTCTTCCGAATCGATTATTATACTTTCAGTTTTGATTTTCTTCAATGGTGCTTCTCCATATGAAGTCCCTTCGGTCTGCAATAAGTTTGAGTTAGTTCTTTAGTATTGCAATGTTCATTTTAAATTATCAATAAGATTGGTTTCAATTATAATCTTTGTTGCAGCCTTCGGATTTTGGTCTTTAGTTTCTGAAATACAACTATCTTGCCAGATGCGTGTTACAGTAAAAGTCTCATCCTTGGTCTTGAAGTTATATGGAGTTACTTTAACTTGGAACTTGTACTTCTTCCCAGCAATCTCAAGAATGGAATTTGGAGTGGGTTCATTCTTTCCGTCACAATCTGATTTTTTTTCTTTTTCCTGCCATAAATAAATATATGAAATTAAATTATGAGATTTACAATTTTTCAATGTAGCATTAATTAGCAACAGGTCGTAATTTAAGATCTTACATTCATTATTTCGGAAACAGTTTTGTTTGTCAATTGTTTCACATCTTTATCAAATATGACAAAAGTTGATGTATCATTTCCATCATCGACTTCCACCTCCACTCGAAACCTATATATTATCATTGAATTGAATTTGAAATGACAGTATCATACATCACATAAATCAATATTTAAAAAAATTGAGCTGTACCTTAGGACTCCTACAGTTTGAGAGTTGATACAATTATTGCAAATAAGAGTAGTCTCTGTTTTGCTCATTTTCCTTAAGCATTTTGAGCAAGCTATATATTTCCATCCTCTTTAGTTAAAATTTTTGTAATATATTAGCCACAGTTAATCATATCAGCTATTATCATGTTTATCAATATATTATTAATAAATATAGTGAGGAATATAATGCATTTTCACAAATATAGTGAGGAATATCAGTCTGTTTCGTAGTGAATGAGACGCATGAATCGAAATATCATGAAACCTACAACATACTAAAATTATTATAAATCATTATTAAATTTATACAAATGTAGTGAATAATTTTTTGAAATGACAGTATCATATATCACATAAATCAATATTTAAAAAAATTGAGTCGTACCTTAGGACTCCTACAGTTTGAGAGTTGATACAATTATTGCAAATAAGAGTAGTCTCTGTTCTGCTCATTTTCCTTGAGCATTTTGAGCAAACTATATAGTTCCATCATCTTTTAGTTAAATTTTTTGCAATATACATACCTTTGCCACAGTTAATCATATCAGCTATTATCATGTTTATCAATATATTATTAATAAATATAGTGAGGAATATAATGCATTTTCACAAATATAGTGAGGAATATCAGCCTGTTTCGTAGTGAATGCGACGCATAAATCGAAATATCATGAAACCTACAACATACTAAAATTATTATAAATCATTATTAAATTTATACAAATGTAGTGAATAATTTTTTGAAATGACAGTATCATATATCACATAAATCAATATCTAAAAAAATTGAGTCGTACCTTAGGACTCCTACAGTTTGAGAGTTGATACAATTATTGCAAATAAGAGTAGTCTCTGTTCTGCTCATTTTCCTTGAGCATTTTGAGCAAACTATATAGTTCCATCATCTTTTAGTTAAAATTTTTGCAATATACATACCTTTGCCACAGTTAATCATATCAGCTATTATCATGTTTATCAATATATTATTAATAAATATAGTGAGGAATATAATGCATTTTTACAAATATAGTGAGGAATATCAGCCTGTTTCGTAGTGAATGCGACGCATGAATCGAAATATCATGAAACCTACAACATACTAAAATTATTATAAATCATTATTAAATTTATACAAATGTAGTGAATAATTTTTTTCAAACATCTCCTATGATGTTTAAGAATTTATAAACCTCTTAAAAATATTTGATAAACATTTAAAAATATCTTACCCCTTTTTATATGTATCTTATTTTCACAAATCATTTTAAATTTCAATCTTTATTATTATTATTATTAACATCAGAAGGTACCGTCCTTACTACATTACTGAAGTAATGCTAGGATGGGGCTCATAGCTACATGTTTATTATTATTGTTATTGTTGTTATCATTATTATTATTATTATATCTTAAAATTTTAAATTTTTTAAGCAACTTATGATTTTTAGAATTAGACATAACATTTCTCAAAAAAAAAAAAAAAGAAAAAAAGAAAGAGACATAACAATTAATAAATTCAAAAAACCAAATTCATATATATATATATATATATATATATATAGGAATTAGAAAAAGGAAAATTGAAAGTGGAAAAACATACATTACTCTCCCAGTTCTCCGCCTCCACCACGGCGGCGCAAGGTGGTGGAGGCTTGATGGGAGGCCTCAAATCACAGTGGCTGAATCTCTCTATCGCTTTCGCTCTTGCTTCTCTCTCCGCTTCAACTGCCATCTCTCGTAATCTCCATTGCACGCTCTCTTAATTTCTATTCAAATATCATTTATATCTCTGTAACTTCATATCTTCATTTATATCTCCTGCAGTTTATTTGTGGAGAAGGAAATCGAAGTCGATTCACTCCGATGAGGAAGCGAGCAAGAAAATTCAACAACTTGAAGCATCGTTAAAAGGTGCCTTGCAAAAGCGTGCTTCTGAAAGACAAGGTCGAATTAGGGCTCAAAAGGTTCTTCTTCTTCTTTTTGTCCTCTGATTTAATAAAAATGTTAATTTTAGAAACTGGGGTCAAATAATTTGTTGGTAATGTTGCTGAAATGTTAATGAGGAACTTATCAGTTTTTTTGTTCTTGTTTCCTTTTTATGTTTTTTGAGCACTTTATATGGATTTGAACAGTTGGTTTAGATTGTAGTACTTCTTGATAGCTAGCCCCATCTTATTCTATATTTGTTTGTATTTTATGCACTTTTACATGAACTATTTTATGCCCCCTTATATGAACTATGTTTCAAGAACTAATAGTTCAAGAAGTATCTTAATCGATAATGTAGTATTATGTGTTTGTAGAATTCTAGATGTATCCAACCTAGTATGTAATTTTGTGTAGCCAAATGTGGATCATGGTATATGATATTGGTGGCTATTATTTGTAGTCACACCTGAAATTTGTGCTATTTATTGGTTAATTATGTATAGTGTAAAGAGTTATGGTGTCTTGTACATAGAATTGTATTTTGAATTGCATGTTTTGTTTCAGGATTTGAGAGAAGCATTGAGCAGGTCTAATTGTGATAAGGTCGAATCTAGTTCATATCCTATGGCACCTATTGGGGTAGTACACTCCTGCTTCTCTACACGGTAATCTGGTAAAACAATTGGCTCAAAACTCAACATAAAAATTAGAATTTACTGCTAATTGACTCCGTGATCGACAGTATGTTCTTTTTGTGATCTCCCATGACAAAAAATAACAGACGAGATAACTGTTTATTGATTCATGTGCATCTATTGAAGAGTACAATGGAATTTGTGCAGGAATGGAACCCCAAGACAGCCTTTACTTGTACCTCTTGCAAAAGCATCCTTGATATTTGATCCTGCTCGGGTTCCTCAAGCATCTCTTGAGGGCCTTGAAGGGTATTCTCACTGCTGGATTATTTATGTTTTTCATCTAAATACAGATCTGGAGAAGTTATGGAAACATCCATCGCAGTCGAAATTTAAGGCTAAGGTCTGTGCTCTCATTTTTGGTTTTCCTTTTAAGTTTCTCATTTATAAGTAGTGATTTTAAGGCTGTTGAATGCATGAATAGGTAAGGGTGCCGAGACTCAAGGGGGAAAGAATTGGAGTCTTTGCTACAAGATCTCCACATCGTCCATGCCCAATTGGATTAACTGTGGCAAAGGTATTATTGAGTTCTATGAAGGCAAAACCACACCTTTTACATTGATTGTACTAAGGACACAGTTTCTCATACTTGAAACATTTTCTTGTTAGAAAAATCCTTATCGCCATAGGTATCAGAAATGCTGACTCTGAAATAAAAGAGTATTCTTCCCCTTTTTAGACATAAAATCCATGAGACTCACCTTTTTGGTCTTCTAGGTGGAGGCAGTAAATGATCATATGGTGCTGCTCTCTGGTGTGGATCTTGTTGATGGAACCGTAAGTGTCTAGCTATTAAACCATCAGTAGCTTTTGTTTAAGAAGTTTGTTGCTCATTCATTATGTCTTCTGGATCTTCTAAGGAAGTGCATTTATATGTGACAGCACTCGTAACACAACCTAGTACTTCAAATCTATTGCAGCCTGTCCTCGATATCAAACCTTATTTGCCATATTGTGACAACGTTCAGGAAGCAACAGTTCCCAACTGGGTGAAGGTACTCTCTCTTATAATCCATGACTTATTAGAAGTGCTACATTGATGTTTTTTGTAATGCGAATAATTCACCCATCCATTCTTGTCATTCAAGAGTAACAGGAATCATGAATGTGATCAGATTGTGTGCAAGTTTATTTGATTTTCCTCAATCTCACAAGAAGTTGATATCAAATTAACAAATTCTTGACAGGTTGACAATGTGCTAACTACAGCTTCCGTCAACTTCTCTGAAGACTTCTCGTCCAGTCTTGCAGATTGTTGGTCACTGGTGGTAAGATCTCAAACAAAAATTCTTGGGACTAGGCCTTGTTTCTTATGTGCTTAATTATTCTCACTTGGTATCTCACACTTTTTATGTGGAGGTTACTGTTTTCATTCTCATTTAGGACATAGTTCTAGCGCTGTCTGAAAGAATGAATAAAATGTAAACTATA
Source organism: Scutellaria baicalensis (assembly GCA_005771605.1). Lineage (NCBI taxonomy): Eukaryota > Viridiplantae > Streptophyta > Magnoliopsida > Lamiales > Lamiaceae > Scutellaria > Scutellaria baicalensis. The sequence continues at coordinate 87,345,363 of CM016721.1, read as the reverse complement.
TCCAACCCTAGTTTTATTTTCTACGAGGTTCGTTAAATATTTCGCTCGCATGATTTACCTGAAATGATATGGCTGGATCTTTTAATTATATCTAGTTATCCCCATCATGGATTGAACTAAACACTTGTCATTTTCTTGCAAATCTAAGAAATAAATAGGAACTCATTTCTCTAACCTATCTTTCTTCTAGGAAAAGAAGTCACTTTACTCCTCTCCAGATGAGTTTTGGACCTTGATAAGGCAAGTGCTCTCATGGGACATAAGATCAGTATCTCAACGAAGCCGTCCTCATCAACCCCAACTTAATCTTGAAGTCGAAAGAAGCAAAAACGATGAGTTTGAAAATGTAGTCAATGATGCTCCAAAGGTGGAAACTTGTCAAGGTGATCAATCTTTCGAAAATGGAGGTAGTCTAGTTTCTTCTCTATCGAGCAACATTTATCACCTTATCTTGGATGGCCTGGATGTTTCGTACAGAATTGATACCAATGCGAATGTCCTCGTTGAGAAAGTTACCGTTGCAACTACTTAACATGTTCTTGCTAGTTTCATTAGCTGATCGGGATCACATCTACAGGATTCATACTTTTCTACTCTTTTTTTTTTTTACACTAATTGTGCTTCTCATTGGCAATGAAAATTTTGTACTACCAGGCTGGCATTTTTTTTCAGTTTCTGATGAAATTTGATTTTAATCGTGAAAAATTTAATCGATAGTCTAAAAGTGGGAATTTAAAGGTAAATTATGTTTGTCTTGCCCCTAATTATTAGTTCGAACTAAAACTAGTAGTGCCTCCGTACGATGCACAAGATTAAAATGTAAATGTATTGTTTAATATTGTCAATCAAAGAAAAAAAAAAGACTTCAATATATATCTAAAGTCATTAGTCATTAAAAAATAGGGTAAATCATACAATATAATTTGGTTATTAAATAAATGTAACTTGTTCATGTAAGCAGTAAATTTAAGTTTAGCCAGATATATGATGGATATCTCAAAGATAATGGAAATCAAACATTAAAAGATGGTTCAATCAATTTTCATGGTATATAAAATATAAAATTCAAATTTTATTTCATTATCAATATGTTAATAAAATTAAATCAACAATCTCTTCAACTAATCATCACTCTAATGATCAGTTAAAAAGATTGTTGATTTAATTTTAAAATCTTATTGATAATGAAATCAAATTAGAAATATATATTATAAATTCATAACAACCATGAAAATTGATTGGACCACCTTTCAATGTTGGATTTTCAATACCTTTGAGATATACATCCGTATTGAGAACTCTTACATATCCATCAAATGCAACAATTCTTTCTACTAAATCTGCAATAACATATGCAAAAAAATATACAAAATAATTATCATTAAGAATAATAAAATTACAAATAAACTAATTTCATAAAAATAATATATATTTGGTCACAAATATATTACTATAGAATTAATCTTCAAATTTAGAATCATGTGCAAGAGCAAATGTCTTGCCAGATAATAATTGAAGTGAAGAATTAATTATTTGTTACATCTGCTCATTGAGACTCCCACTCAAATTTTAAGGTAGTAGGTGAGAGTTGTCCTAATAACAATAAAAAAAGATTTCGCCCCCATTTTTTCCATGTTCATATGTATGTTTAATATTATTAAAATAATAAATAAACACAACATTATTGTTATTATTATATAATTTATATTATAAACCAAATCATATTTCTTTTTTCATTTGTACAAATCGAATAAGACATTCAGCAATTTGCTTTGTGTTGTCACATTATAGAGAAACAAAAATGGGAAGCATTCATCATTTTCCTCAAATTTTGAATCTTCCACATAGGCTCAAATTTCACCAATTAATTATACTTCAAATTGGGGTTTTCAAGAAACCTAATTTCCACGTGGGATCTTATCATATGTTGAGATAATCATATAAATAGAGAACTCTATTTTAGAGGTGAGCACTAAAATAAGTGTATTTATAAATTTCCCAACATCGATCATTGGATTTAATTAATTCAAATATAAGCTTATCACATATATGATATGTGACTATTTCTATATACGAGTGTTGTATTAAAATGTTATAGTTATGAAAGATCCATCTAAACATCACAAGAATCTAATTCAAGTCACGCTCTTACTCATAATGTGTAAATGTGAGCTCAAAGTTTCAGAAAAATGGCTAAGGAAAGAAGGAGAACGCATTCCACTTATAAAAAGGCGTTTTGCAAATGTGACTCCAATCAGTTAAATCAGTTGGGCTCATTTCTCGAGGCAAATTGGCTGAGCTGATTTTGTTAAGAGCGGTTTTGGTAGTTCATCTTGCGGGCGTGATTTCTCTCTCGTTTCTTGATGGATTTAGTTCATTCTTGTTTCTATAAATAGATCTTATATTGTACTTTCATTTACATTCTGTAATTTTCTGCTAATAGTGTTTAGAGAGAGATATTCAGAGTGAAAGACGAGCGAGTATTCATCTAGAATAGCTTGAGTAATTCTTGAGTGTTCATTGTAATTTGACTTCGGATCTTGCGTGGTGATTCAATAAAAGTGTTCCTCAGTTCATAGTGGATGTAGGCTCAAGTGGACCCGAGTCGAACCACTCTAAATCGGTGTGTTTGTTCTAGTTTTACATTTCTTGGTTTATGATTTTATGTGAATTGATTTCTCATTTTATTGCTTGATTGTTTGGTTGATTTGCTGATATTTCACAACATAATGATTTACAATTAGAGGGTCTCAAAAATTAACCAATTAATTACTTAATTAATCCATTTCTTTTTCTTTAGAACCTGAATGTTGAACAAGTAGGCTATCTTAATAAATAAAATTTAACCTTTAAAAAATAGTTTGTGATAATTGATGTGGTCAAACTGACCACATTCGAACCATTTTGAGAAACTGATCGACTTTAAGGATAATTAATGCGAACATAACAGAGAAGTAAGAAGAACATTTTTGGGCGAACAAGTAAGTTTGCACTCTATAAAAAATATGAGCGAACTAATCAGTCTTGTAAGATAAACTGTCGAACTGTAGACTGAAATGTCGAACTAGATCCAAACGAACTGATTCAAATTTGGAACAACTGCCACGATCGCGAAAATCTCGCCACTTCTCACTTTTTTAGGAGAAATCCTAACTGCCACGTTTTCCAGGGAGTATTTATAAACCCTTATCTTTTTATTTCACACACAATCACACATAGCAATTACTAAGCCAAAAAAGCAATACTAACGTTTTTCCCAGATTACTGACTTGAGCGTCGGAGTCTCTTCGCCTGGAAAAACCCCCGGTGTTTCTTTGTTTTTGCAGGCCTTTTAAATCGGAGAATTCCAATCAGCATCGGAGAATTCCAATCGACGCCGGAAAAAGAGGTAATTGAAGAAGGACAAATCAATAATGAAAGTAGGTTTGGCAAAGAATATTACACTTTATTCACATCTCCATTTAAAATTGTCTCATAAACAAATAGTAACTTGCCAGGTAATCTTATTACAGCAAAGCAAGCATCCGAAAAAGCTTTATTCACAACTCGAATAACCTGTTTTTCTTATAATAAGTTTTTATGTCCCTTTTTGTCTTTTAAAACACAAAAATTTACTTATGAGTCTCGTCACAACTTGTGACGATATCTTTCTTTAATCTTTTTCCATTAATTTATATGTAAATTATGAATTATGGAATGACTAATCTCAAATATCATTAGACGATAGCACAAGAGTCAAAATCAATAATTATATTATTCTTGATGCTGATGATTGAATGAAATAAATAAGATACTAGAAAACATTATAAGAGACAATATATCCTAGGCCCATTTTTCAACCTATGGCGACAGCTGACAAAGATTGTACTAATAAATTTTTGTGTTTTTAAAATAAAAATAATCTGATAGGACTTTAATTAAGCCCACAATACTATTTTCTTTTAGCACCAATACACCAAAAAAACCTTTCAAAATATTAAAATTAATTTAGGCTGTAAATTTCTTTCTTTGACGATATTTTTTGACATTATATTTTATTTTATCAAAAATTATATACCTATGTCATGTGTATAATTAGAGAATAAATTGAGAAAGAAATAAAAAGGAGCGGTTAAACGGTTGTGCACGTGCAGGTATTTCGGTAATTTGGAGAGAATCGAAACCCAATGTTATAACCCAAACCCCCACTACAACGCAAACAAAGCACACATCTTTTCACAACACCAACATACTGTTCGCCGGTTATACTCGCCACCACCACCGCCGCCGCATCTTCCCTACAATTTCGAAGGGTATAATCGTAAATAATTCCTCTCGAATGGAGTCTCCAGGAACGCCGAGCCGGAGCTCCGGGTCGGCTCGGTCGTCTGTGATCGATTCCATACGTGGCTGCACGATTTCCGGCGTTCGAATCCCCAAGGAGGAGCTGAAGAAGAAGATCACGATTCCAGAGTATCTCAGGCTCGCCATGATGGAGGCGATCCAAGCCAAGGACGTGGGAGCTCTCGCTGTGGTTCAGTTGTACGAGGCGGCTCATATTCTAGGAGCCGAGCGGGCCGAGCCGCCTGAGTGTCCCTTGGTTGTGTTTATCAATTCCAAGAGCGGTGGACGCCACGGGCCCGAACTCAAGGCCCGACTCCAGGAACTCATGAGCGAAGAACAGGTACTCCTCACCTGCATTATACGTATGCACATACATGGTTATGCACTGAAATTGTTTGCATTAATGCGCATAATTGTGTTCTTGCGTGTCTTATGTGAAATTTTAGATATTCTTGATTCTCTTCTGCTTGTGTGGACTGACGTGCTTGGGAAAATTTTGTCTTTACCTTTCTTTTTCTTTCGTCTATTCCAAATTTAACTTGGAGCTCAATGTTTTTACTTTCTTCAACATTTTTTTTGGATATTTTATATACTGGGTGAACATTATTTCTTGCTGATTCTTCTTGGTTTTATTTGTGAAAACTCATCAACAGTTTATCAACTATTTGAAGTTCAAGAGTGTAAATTGCTTAGACCAGAGACGAGTTACTTATCTGATATAGCTTATCTAACTATGCAAATAGGTCCAGTTTGAAGATTGTATATTTAATAAGAGATTAGTCAGTGTGACTTTGTACTGCCAGCCATTGAGTATCCACTTTTGGATAGATAAGTGAGAATGTTTTCGATGTTGAATGAATAGGTTTCCTGCATTTATGTTGTGAAACATTGGCGGTTCCAAGTCCTCTACAACCAAAATTGGTGGTGTAATCCTTCTCCTTTTCCTGTTAAATGCTCAGGTTTTTGATCTTTCAGCTGTGAAGCCTCATGAATTTGTTCAGTATGGATTGTCTTGCTTGGAAAAGTTTTCTTGTCTTGGAGACATCTGTGCAAAAGAGGTCCGCGACAAACTTAGAATTGCGGTATGTTTCTTATGCTGTCTCTTTGTTATTCAATAGATTATTACCTACCCTTAATACAATAGCATCTTTGATTGTTTTTCTTAGGAATAACTTAGAATCGTGGTAGATTTCTTGTTCCGTCTCTTTATTATTCCTTTAGTTTATTACCTACCCTTAATACAATTGCATATTTGATTGTTGTTCTTATGTTCAGTATACACAAAACTTTTAATGTGTCTGTTGTTTGACAGGTGGCAGGAGGTGATGGTACCGTTGGCTGGGTCCTTGGCTGCCTTGGAGAGCTTAACAGACAGCTCAGATTGCCAGTTCCACCAACTGGAATTATTCCACTTGGTACAGGAAATGACTTATCAAGGAGTTTTGGTTGGGTAATCTTTCATCTGCATCAACTTGGCTTTTCTTTCTCTCTAGATTGCATTGAATAAATCCCTTAAATGTTCTTTCAGGGTGGTTCATTCCCTTTTAATTGGAAATCAGCCATTAAAAGAACTTTAGACAAGGTTGCCCATGGTCCTGTTGCTCGTCTGGACAGGTGAGGTTTTAGTTTGTCACTGTGCAGGTATTTCATATCTTGATGGATGTGCTGCTGTTAATTGTACATTGTACCATGTATGTACATCCCTTGGGGGTGATTTTCTAGCTCATTATGCAGCTGTAGCTTGAATTCTATCATATCTTGAGTATAATCTTCCCACTCTTCAGTGCCAATAATACTTTGAAAAAATATTTTTCTGACAGAACTATAATAGAAAAGATAAAAAGGAAAAGATTTTAGTTCATTTCAATGCATATTTGACAGAAGTCTTAAAACATTGTTGATTATGAACAAATGCAAATTTTGTGAGAATCTTAAGGCTGCACATGAAAACTGCATGTCCCATCTTGTTGGGTGTAAAATCTATGACTATGAGATATCTTGGTGTTCTGACCAGTGGAGTCCTGTCAATCTATGAATTTGATGATCCGAGTTCTTTCTTTTTTCCTTTTTTTCTTTTTTTTTTTCCTTAGGAGATGATCCGAATTTGATGATCCGAGTTCTTTCTTTGTTTGAACCAATACTGCCTGACAGTTAATGAAATACACCTTTCATGTGTAGTTGGAATATTTTGATATCAATGCCAGCTGGTGAAGTGTTAGATATACCTTATTCTCTCAAGCAAACAGAAGAAACTCCTCTCGATCAGGTTTGCTGCTGAAGTTTGTTTTCATTTTGGTTAATTCCATTTTCTGTTTGTAACCAGTAATATTTACAAAACTTGTCGATAACAAACTTTTTAGTCTGTTTATATTATTTCGGTTGCTTGCTCACTCTTTCGCAAGTCTTGTCTGTTGATGCATAAGCATAACATATAAGTTACTCTCATAGTGTCAATATCTACAATCTTATTTCTTCTTTGTTTCGCTAGAGTTCAAAATGTAAATCTCTGTGGTATAGGATATCATATGCAGGATGATATGTCTGTTGGTTTTTATTACAAAAGTAAGAAAATTTTATTTATAATACACCATGCCTTAACATAATAATGTTGGTAAAAACTACCTTGCACACTTTGCAGGTACTTATAGTTGTAAAACCATTTATATTAGTTCCAGTGTCAGCCTAGTACTAATGAGGTTTTAATTTATTTTGTTCACTGTTCTACTGGTTAAAGATAATATAAATGTCTCATTTAATTTTTTTGTATCTTCTTTATGGAATTAAACTCATTGGTAATGCAGGAACTGGAAGTTGAAGGGGAATTGCCAGAGAAGGTTTCCTGCTATCAGGGAGTCTTTTATAATTATTTCAGCATAGGTCTGCAACTCTGCATTTTTATTTTAGTTTTTTTTCTCTTTGGCTATGTTCGTAATGTCCGTTGAAAAATGTTATTATGTTATCTTGATGCAGGGATGGATGCCCAAGTCGCTTATGGTTTCCACCATTTACGCAATGAGAAACCATACCTTGCTCAAGGTCCTATTGCAAACAAGGTGCAAAATGTCATTCCCATCTAAAGATCACTTTTCAAACATGGCTCCATCTACTTAGCATTCATTCTAGAAGCAACAAACATATATTTCAGAAAACAAGGCTAGAAATTATTATCAGGATCCCATATGGTGTTAGAAGACATTCTTTTATAGACCTTTGTTTAATCTTCTCACCAGTACTTAGAAGATTCTAAACTGTAGGTTGTATAAGCCATAAATTTGAAGCAGACATGACTACTCTGAAGCTTCAGATAAGAGGTGAATGTTTCCTTCAAGCTTAACATATATATATATATATATATATATATATATATGTATGTATGTATGTAGTATGTATGTATGTATGTATGTGTGTATATATATATATATATATATATATATATATAAAACTTAGTAGAATATAAAAATGGAAAAAGGGCCGATTTCTTAATCCAAAGACTTGCCTATAAGATTTTTGAGTCCATATATGCAGACTTAAACCCAGCAGGTTAGATATTGTTTACTCTTTTCTAATTTTTGAAAATTTAAAAACATTTTCTTGAAGAGTACTGCTAAAACTTTTTAAAGTATATATATATATATATATTCAATGTTATATAAATATTGATGTAATAAATAAAAAAATATATAAATATTTAAACTTGGTGGGCCTGGTCTTGTATGGTTGAAAAATAAAACATGTTCCCATCTTATAAATTTTATGCCCACCCAGGCAGAGTGAATTCCAGGGGATTGGACACACCACCCTACTGCATCCGAACTAGGATTCTTAATACTATAATTACTGAAGCACTAGGTTTGAGGCCATGTAAGAAATGATGGTTTCCTATTTAACTTTGTTTCCTGGGATCCTGTGTCTAGTACGAGTAGAACTTTGCTTAAGACTGGCTTTACCTTGTATGTGAATGGGGTTGATCTGTAGTCGCAAAACCTCTTGTACTAGTGGTAAAGTTCCCATTTTGCAATAAAGAGTATGCGGTTGGACAATCTGCTTTGAGAAACTGAATATTTATTTGGTTTTTCCTTTGAACAATAAATTGAATCTTTTATATCATTATTGAGAGTTGACTATTTCGTTGTTGTTTTCTGCTCTCTGCCTTAGTGAAATTGTCTCTCTGTTCCATGCGAAGGTCATATATATTCTCTAGAGTTAGTTATGATCATTTTCTGATAATTGCATTCTCAAGGCTCTACACTGTGTCTTTGGTGCAGTTAATTTATTCTGGTTACAGTTGCAAGCAAGGATGGTTCCTCACACCATGCAGCAGTGACCCTGGTTTAAGGTCAGAATTTCGTACAATTATTGCTTGATAAAATACCAATTGAGAAGCATGCCCAATTGTATCTCTATCTGTCATTGATATTACGTTTGATACAAGTTACAGGCCAACCTAGCCAAGTATTTTTGTCATTTTTTAACCGATGTCTTGAGTCTTGCTAATTTCTTATTAAACTTCTTTTATATCTGGCAAGTTCAAAATTCCAACATCCCTTTGACAATATATAGTTTGTATCACATTTTAATATATTCATTTCTTTTATTTCTGCAGTTGATATTGTAGATCTTAGAGCTAGTTTGATTTCATTTTCAGTTAATCAAAGATATGGTTTCATTGTGAAATGCTTGCATTTTAAAACTCTGTAAATAAGAAACTGAATGCTGGTCATTTTGATATCCTTTCTGTTCATATTTAATTTTTGGATGGTTTCTTACGTTTGTTCCTTACCAATTATTTTATTTTAACATCTTTATGACAATTTGTTTTTTAACTATTCTGCTTTTATCACTTTCTGGTGGAATGCCAAATGCTGTACATATATTTCCTTCAGTTTACTAATTTTTTTCATTTTTTGGAGTTATTAACAAATAAAATGAAGAAATTCTCAACCACAATTTTACTTGGTCCTTACAAATCATATATACATTTGCTGAGGACATTATATACATCTTAACATGCAGGAGTTTGAAGAATATATTGAGGATATACGCCAAGAAGGTCAACTGTTTAGAGTGGGAGCAAATCCCTGTCCCTTCAAGGTCAACTTAATTTGCTACATTATTCATAGCATCTAGACACCATGGGTCATTCAGTCATGCTTTTGCTTTTGACAGTTTTTGCTTTCATTGACTGGATTTCTATGGATTTTCCAGTGTGAGATCTATCGTTGCTCTAAATCTTCCTAGCTATGGAAGTGGTAGGAATCCATGGGGCAATCTGAAGCCAGAATATTTAGAGAAGGTATGGAGATTGTTCTCATATAATAGCTCTTCTTAATATAACTGTGATGCATTTCTACGTCTTAATATAATTACTCATTTTTCGCTTGTTTCTTGTTGATGCAAAATGATGCAACTTCATTAGGTTGTTAGTGTGGACTTACTCGAATTTGATGGTGCAACTTATTGATTCATATTAATATGGAAATCCACTCTGTTTGTACTTCCTTCCATATTGCACCTCCTATATACTTCTTCATCCCCTCGTATAGATTGCATCATTTTTTTTTCCAGGTTTGATCACACTTCTTGGATTGCTTTAGAAAATAAATATTTAATATATAGAACATATTTGCAAATAGAATCAATTGAAACAACAGGAAACAAACTGCATGAAGATGCAAAGTATTATACTTTTTTACATTACTCGATTCATTTTCCTAAATGAAGTCGTATTTATCCTCAAATGAACTTCATGGTTGTCTCCTATTATTCATTTCAACCTATTTCATCCCATTTTTTAAAACTTTTAAACTTAGTGGCCTAAATTTACAGAGAGGATTTGTTGAGGCCCATGCTGATGACGGTTTACTAGAAGTTTTCGGGTTCAAACAAGGATGGCATGCTTCAATGGTGATGGTCGAATTGATCTCTGCAAAACACATAACCCAGGTAGCATGAACTTCTTATTGAAACACAAGGATTCATTAGCTTTTATCAATTCATAGCAGACACTAAAGATCACATGATAGCCATAGTATGAATACACTCTTTTTGATCACCCATTTTTCTCCAGGCTTCAGCTATACGGTTTGAGCTTAGAGGAGGAGAATGGACGGAGGGATATATGCAGATGGACGGAGAACCATGGAAACAACCTATGAACAAAGAGTACTCGACGTATGTGGAAATTAAACGCGTACAACATCAATCTATTATGGTGAAGGGTGAATAAGTTCGACTCCCTTCTCTTCCATCAACTTCGTGTGTTGCTCATGCTTTCGATGATTCTTTATCTTGATGGGGCCAATGGTCAGACATCAAGCCATTGTTGTACAGTTCTCTCTATTTATCATGTATCTATTCCATTGATTAGAACTGGTTTTAGATTTCCATTTCATGAGCAAATGTATTCTGTGGAATTAAAGATTAAATGAATGAAGAACTGGTTTTTGTTCATGTGCACCATTAAACCAGTATATGTTCTTTCTTTTTCCCTTTTTTTGGTAAAATGATAATGTATAAACATATGTTACACAATTTACTCTATTTGTGATAGGTCTCGATCCGTTTAATACATAAATAAGGATTATTGCAATTTTAATTTGGTATATGATAGGTGGATGGTCTAATCTAATCAAAACCGCAAGGCCATATTCTTTCTATGCTTGACACCATACTGGATAATAATCCCTCAACAATTACATATAAATAAGGGTTAATTGCAATAAAAAACACAAACTTTACCTAATTTGCAATTTTAACCAATTTTTTGAATATTAGCAAATATAACATGAATTTTCATATTTTTTGCAAATTTAACCAACAGATATATTTCAAGTATGTTTATTTTGACAATAACTTTCACCATTTCAAATAACTATCATTTTGAATATTAAGTCATTGTTTTATTTCAAAACTATGATATTAATTTCAAAAAAAAACATATTCGAAAACTGCATATTGGTTAAAATTGCAACAAATATGAAAGTACATGTTATATTTGCTAATATTCAAAAAGTTGGTTAAAATTGCAATTTGAGCAAAGTTTGTGTTTTTTATTGCAATTAACCCTATAAATAATCTATTATCTATTACTTTGAGGTATATATATGATTCATTTTACTTCATAAATTTGTTTTAAAATCTTTCACTACTTTGAGAAAATAAAATAAAGTAATACAATTATAAATATTTGTGTATATGTATATATAAGAAGATAATATTAGTCTACAGAATAAATAATGAAGATGAGGCCAAGAAAGAAAAATACAAATGCCTTATCGTGTGCTTAATCATCTATGCTTTGTTTTCTCTTTATCCTATCAAATGGATTGTGGCACGTCTTTAGAAACATGATAATTTGTGCCCATTAAATCAATTTTTTTTCTTTTAATTGATTTGTATATATATCAACAAAAATAATTAATGTTATACATAATATTAAATATATTCCATTAAAATAACATTTAACTGTCCGCTTTGCAAATTTTTGCTGCAACACAACATACACATGACATAAATGCACACCACATGCCATCTAATAAAATCAAATATGTTTAAAATACTTCTAAACAAATAGTCGAGTTTAAAAATATCTGGATAATAAAAAATTATTCTGAGCAATACGTTAAGAAAAATAATGTATTTTATTTTTGAGCATATTTTTTTGGTTATAGTTATCTTATTAAAGTAGAAATATGATGTTGAAATGCAACATGATATAGAAGATGACACTTATATGTAATAGAATTTATTTAATTGATGCAATAACTTACTAACATTTTAATAAAATAAAAACACCATTACTAAACTTAAATTAGAAAACACAGAATATTTTCTCTTCATTCTTTTGTTTAATGATATATAATTTTAAAAAAGAAAAAATCTACATGGTAGAATAAAGGTCACAATTCTTTACATCTCTTTGAAGAAAAAGTTAGAAATTTGGAAGTATAAAATTTCGATGCCAATATTAAGAAAATGACAAGTAAGCGTAATAAGCCAAGCAGCTTAAAAGCATTGTGCATAAAAGAAATACCAAAAATTGACTCTGAAATGACTTAAAAGAAAAAATCATATACATATATAAGCTTTTCGAATAATTGCACATCTGCTACGGTGTCGTTTTGCCACTAACTTGTTGCGTGTTATTCTTATATTAATTTGAAATAAATCGAGCTATAAAATATAAATTATGTTCGAAAATAACAACTCAATTACGATAACAAATGAAAAATGAAAATCTTTTATAGATGGCGTTTTAAGTTATGTGTTTTAAAATAAGAAGTGCTTTCAAAGTCAGATATATTCCTATTTTAATAAATAACATTGGGAATCTTTTTATTAAGTTTACATGTTTATATTATTATTATTTTTATTTAAAAAAAAAAAAAAGAACAATGAAGTCATGGGATAGTCATTGAACAAAATTGACCAGTCGATATATACACACAATAAGACTAAGAGATATGAATATATATGAGAAAATAATATGAATAAAATTCGATGAATCTTCAAAGAAACAAAAAATAATATAATAAGAAAATAATTGTAGAATAAAATTAAAATGAAAAATTTATAATTCCAAATTTATGCAAAAGCATTAATTTGCAATGGCTCCACAGATTTTAGGCGGGAAGTTGGCCATTAAAAGATAAATAAGTAGATAGTGATATTAAACAAACATTTCTATGAATTTGTGATATATGCATGATTTTTGGAGGATTTATTAAGGAAATTAGACAAAATTCTAAAAAAAATTGAAAACTATGAAAACTACCGATTTTGAGAAAAGGGACATTAATATGGGTCGTTTTTGTCATATGTATAGGATATTAAGTAATTTCATTGCTAATGTCTCAAATATCAAACATGTTAATATTAACTATTTTCACTTATCATATATAATCAGGAGATGAAATTATTGTAAGTCAACGGTGGATATATTAAAAGTTGTCCACCGTAGATACTTCAGTAATTTCTTATATTCGATAATATTCATGATTTTGAATTTATAATTTAAGTATATGTTTGGTTATATGATTTTTGTAAAACTAAATACTTCATTGTCTCAAAATACAGATTAAAAAAAAACCGAAGTAGTTGATTGTCTCTAGAAATGCCCAATTACTTCCCATTCCTTTTTCCTCTTCTATAAATGCCCCATCCTAGCTCAACCCATCCACTCAACCACACCGCCACCGCCGCCGCCGCCGCCGACGGCACCACCATCCTCCAAATTATCTTTTCTCATTTTATCAATCCTCAAAACATAAAAAAATATAAAGAAAAATTCTCATCATATAGAAATTTGACAGGCCTGTATATATTCTCACACTCTCCACACACACACTACAAAAATGGCTTCAGATTGGGAATCGGCGGCGGCGCCACCGACGGCGGCACAGCGGTCGGGATGGCACTCACCGGTGCCGTACCTATTCGGCGGACTGGCGGCCATGCTGGGGCTCATTGCTTTTGCTCTAGTCATATTGGCATGCTCCTACCTGAAGTTCGCAGGAGAAAACATAGAGGTGGAATCAAGGGAGGAAGACGGCGGCGCTAAGGCGGCGGCAGCGGTGGCGGAAGAGAAGTACGTGGTGATCATGGCTGGGCAATACAAGCCAACTTTCTTGGCAACTCCCATGTCCACTATAGCTTCATCTAAAAGCTGTGTTAATAATCCGCCATTAGAGCAACTTCATCATCAACAGAAAAGGCTCCAAAATGTACAGATTCAAATGGGAATTATTTAGCCACTTCAATTTCTAATCAAATTCATCTATATTGCATGCAATCAATTAATTATGATTATTATTATTAATTAATGAGCAAGAATATCCTTGTTACTAATTAATAAGTATTTTCACTGTTAGCCACGTGTGGTATTCATTTTTTTGAGGGATCATAACTTCATATTCATTCTTTTATGATTAAATTTGGACATTTTTATTTTTTTCTCCCACCATCAACATTAATTTATACCATCAAAATTGTGATTGTAACACGATTATTATACCAAAAATAATAATGGTTGGCATAAATGCAGAGAATAAAGATTTTTGTGACTATATAGGTATAAGAAGTAGTGAATACAAACTATATCTATATTTTTTGTTACTACGTACTACAATGTTTTTCTTGATTACATTCTAATATCGTTAGGGGTCGTTTGGTAAGCTGGTATAGCCTTCATTGGGTTTGTTAACTAAGCTTGGCAGGTATTTGGTTAGTGGGTGTAAAGCCCGGGTTTGAGAAGGTGGGTTTAGAGTGTTTAATTTGTAGGATTCGAATCCCACCAAGGATGGTGGGTTTAGCCCATTTTCTACAGTAACTCGATTTTTGTTCTTTTTGTACTCTTCCTATTCACAATTAATTTCCAGTTTTGCCCTTTCAATACAAAGTTATTTCAAAAATGCCATTTGATATATTTGCTTCTTCTTCCCCAATTTTGCCCTAGGAATTCTTCTTCTCCATTTGTGCCCAACAAAACTGAAACCCGAGCCTCTTCCCTCTTTAGTTGATAGTTGCAGCGGCGGCCACCGGCGAAAGTCGAGCCAACGTGGTAACCAAAGAGAGCGCGATCGAGAGAGGGCTCTAGCAAGGGCTGCAAACAAGCATAAAAACACCAAGGATGATGGATTGACCCCGAACATCTCTCCACCATCGTTCTGCCGGCTCGGCCTAGAGTCCTGAGGAGCCCAACCATTGCACGCTCATCAACTACTCTTAGGGCGAGTTGTTGCGAATCTCTCGCCGGAATACTTCACAGGAGTTGCTCTCCCCCACCCGTCTCAATTCCTTTCTGCAGATTGATGAAATCACCTCTTCAACACGCCGCCTTCAGAAAAGGGATTTTCTAGGGTTTTCATGAGACAGAAACAGTGACGAGACGATGACGGTGGAGGATTTGACGGACGATGATGTTGCAGTTACTCTGTACGACGACGAAAGGGATGCGAAGGTAGGGGTGTTGATGATGGTGTGGTGGGAAGGATATAGGGGTGGGAGAAGAATGAAGAAGACGATCTTCATGTTTTTTCAATTATTTGATTTTTTGGAATTCTTTTTTTATTTGATTTTTATTAAAAAATAAATATAATTAAACATTTATTAAAAGTTAATCTTAATATGTATTTAAATATTTTTGTTTATTAAAAAGTAATCTAAAAAGTAAAGTTAATCTCAATATTCAATTTAGTTTATTTCAATAAATTGAGGGTCATTTTTGTAAAATCACATATTATATCCATATTAACCAATATACCAAACAACAAATAAAAAACAAACTAACTTTAACAAACCTCCAATCATCCATACCAAACAATAAAAATTTAATCAAACCTACTACAAAACCTACACACCAAACAACTAATTTATAATCATGAACAGTGTAATCTTTTTTTTTTATCAATCCGTGTCAATCCCGACCTTGCTACCGAATGGGCCCTTAATGAAGTGGTCCTAATTAATTACATTTCTTGTAGTTCTAGAATTAAGGTGTGTTTATTGATAAACCCTAACCCTAAACGAAGTAAATTAAATCATATTAGAGGAACCTCATATGACAAGTATGACCAAGTAAGACACCTCTGTTTTAATTATATGTAGCATCAAAACGTACGATTATAATTAGCACATTATAAATAAATATGGATGATGATGATGCAGAAGAATGGATGATATTTTGTGGTCAAGTTTTAGTAGAAGAAGAAAGAGTCATGATCACCTTTTGTTAGGAAACTTGCTTAAACATGAACACCTTGCAGCTCCAACACGCCATGATTTATAAAAGCTATTACACCAATATCCAATATTATTACATTATTATGTGTCTATACATAATAATGTCAAATGTCCCTTTAATTCTAGCACCTACCTTTTATGCTTCATCGCTTTGCTCTTTCATTAACACTCTTAACAGCATTCATTGTTAAAAGTTGCATGCATTAAATACTCTCTCTCTATATATATGGAAATACCTCCTATCACCCAATTTGACATGTCAAGAAACATGTTTACCTATTTTTCTGAGAAGTTACTTTGTTAACAATTTGAGGCTGAAATGTCAATAATGCCCTCAACTTAAGTTTATATTTACATAAACCACAAATATATCAGCATATCGTGAACACTATATTATATTCCGTATTCACGACATGTTGAACCTTGCTGCATTTCGTGAACATGATATTATATTCCGTGTTCACGACATGTTCATCTTATCTGAAAAGTTGACTCGAGTCAAGTTTCTTGGACTCGAGTCGAGGATATTTTCTGAACTTTTCTTATGTAAATATAACTAAAATTGAGGGTATTATGGACATTTCACTGTCCAAATTGGATAAAAAAAATTATTTCTTGAAAAAATGGGTAGATAAGTTATTTAACTCATGAAAATGGGTACTTTGGAAATCCTCCACATAATATATATATATCTCGATGATGAAAACTTAAATCCCTTTTCAAAATGAAAAGTTGTCGGCATAGCTGAGTGTATGAATTAGGAGGATAATCAGGTTCAATTGGGTACAGTTTTTTTTTTTTCTTTTTTTTTTAATTATTGAAATATAGATTGATGACCACTATTGCAGACTAAATATGTACATCTATCTGACATTTATGCACAAGTTTGTGATACAATTTCCACGACCCATCATAATTTGTTAAATATATGGTACAATTTTAAATATCTTTACCGCAATAAATAAATAAATATATTGAAGGTAATTAAGCAGTAATGGATTGAATGCAAATTAGAACTTGTGAAAAGTGACATGACAATGTAATGTATTCAATTATATATCAATTGTAAAAGTATTCAATTGCTAGTAAAATCAAATATTGTACTCAACTATATAATATATATCATTCAATTTTCATTTCTCATTTAACGTGGGAAAGTATGTTTAAGTGTTTCTCATTTAAAAAGGTATGAAAATAACGAGTCCTATATATGTAATAAAGTTGATCAATACTTTCGGCTACATATGGAGACAACAGCTAATTGTTGAGGCCACATCCAACGGTTGGGATCTTATTGATGCAAAGTAAAATGTTTATTTTTATTTTAATGTTATAATAGTAATTAATATATGTCATATGTAACAAAATTACATTATCATACATTGTATAACAAATATTGATAAAATAGACGAGTAACAAAAATATGTAATGGATAATAATTCAAATTACCACTCCATATAATATTTATACAGATTAATAATTATATGATTTATTCTCAGAATAATCACAAACTTTACTATTTCATACTTTTAATCAAGTTTTTTACTATATATAGCAAATATAACATGATTGTGGGCAACGGCTAGTTCTTAAACATGATTGCAGTAACACTAATTAAGTATAAAATTGTCATGAAGAAACTATTATTAGAATGTCAAAGTTAAAAAATAAAATGTTAAAGAATATACCTTCAAGCGCAATCATATGCGAAAAGTGTCGGTAGTTACTCGAAATTGTAAAAAATATAAAAATTCATATTATGTTTCCTACTATTAGAAAACTTGATTAAAATCATAAATTAAGAAAAAATTGTAATTTTTCCCACAATCTAACCCATAATTATAAATAGAAGACATGACATTTTCAATGAAATAAAGTGAGATGTAATGTCTCTAAAAGGACATCTTATATGGATGAAGATGAGCACATATATTTCGTACACCATTATCTTTTCTAATACATTTCTCTATTATTGTGTTCTTCCTTTTCGATTTCTTTTCGGGTTTCACTTTCATGTTTTTTTTTTTTTCAAATGTAATAGAATCTTTAAAATAATCAATCACAAACAAAAAAGAAAAGAAAATAAATACTAAGATATTTTATTTCATTCTATTAATAAATTAAAACTGATCATTTACATTTAAATCTTTCCAAATAAAGCTTTGTTTCACAAGAAAATCAGGTCAATTCAATTTCTTTGAATTCAAAAAAAAAAAAAAAGTGCTAGTTTGTGAGTTTATATTTTTATATTCTTCATTGTAAAAGATATACACACCACCAAAAATAAATCATGTTTCTATAATTTTATTTTTTGGGCCGACAAAATAAACTCATATTTTCGATATTGAATAAAATAAAAATCGGCCTGTCCATCACACTCGCAGTCATAATTAAATTAAACGGGCTTGGCCCATTAACTGTTCCAATAAAAGAGAAATGGGCAGTTAGGCAGGCCCATAGACTTGGTTTCGGCCCTATTAAACCCCATATTAATCAAGTGAGAGACGGAGAACACCTGCTACACCTAACTTATAATTTTTACATTAAAATTATTTAGTTACATTTATATGTATGATCCCAAAAAAAAAAAAAAGTTACATATATGTGCATTATATATATAAGTAGAACATTGGCAATTATTGAGATCACATCAAAGCAATATTCTTTAGTACATAACTTTTGATATTAAATTAATGAATGGTGTTGGCCTTTGTAATTGAATGCAGTTTGGTTTAGGAAACATTTTCAGATTCCTAAGCATTATGACTCTTGTCATCATTTCTTATTCTCCTTTAAGACAATCTTGGAAACTTTGAACAACACGATTTTATATATTACACTTTATTACATTCTTTAAACCTTTGAATAACACATGCTTAAATTTATGAGACAGGCTCGTAAGGATTCACTTTAAGGAAAATTCTATATAAATGTGTATTTCATATATATGCTAGAGTATGTTGAAAATCTAACATATTGTCATTATAGACATGTACTCATAAAATAGTGGATCGGATGATATTTGTCCATCAATTACAGATTGTATATGTATCGCTTTATATTTTATAATTTGGTAAAATAACGGAAAATTTTCATTCTACTAGCATTTCAGCTCATGCATATTTTAAAGTAGTCATCACACTTTATGAGTATCAAATGATATTACTAATTAATACGTGAATTGAAACACTAAACGAAACAAACATCAAATGCAACAGCTGAGACCCCTCCCTACCAAACTCAACCATGGAAAGAAAAAACACACACACACACACCTTTTAGAACAAAAGGAAAGAGAGTGAGTGAGTCTTCTCTCTTGGCTTATGTAACAAGAAAAATCAAATGTATGTGTCATCACCTTTGCTTATCCCTCAAAGCACCCAACCAATCCCAAAATTCATTTTCCACCATTAACAGTACTGCCTTTTCTTTTTCTTTATTTGTTGCTTCTTACATAAGAATATTCGATGGGTGCCCTCACTCCAATCCTTGTCCTATATTTGAAGGGCTCATGTGCTTTCATCCTGGATAGGATCCCAAATAACTCCAAACCAAGTCCAAAAAATATCTCTTTCTACAAACACTCAAATTATATAATCATGTTTTCTTCATTGCCTTCTAAAATTCTCATAGGCATCCCTCTTGACGTTGATGAAAGCAAAGAGCTTCTCTGTTGGGCTATAGACGTTCTTGCTCGCCCGGGCGACACCATCGTCGCCTTGCATGTAATCGGTTAGTAGTACTGTCTCGATCGTTCACATTTAGCTAATAAAACAAACCTAATGTATTTTCTTGATTATAGTACTTGTAACAATGCATTGATTCCATGAAATAGGAGCAATGCCAAATTATAAGAAGAACATGGATGGAAGAAAAGAGGATAGCATGAAGAGACAAAGAGCTAGAAAGCAACAGAAACAAATTCGTCAAGCAAAATCATTTGTTATATCCACCATGGGAGAACTTTTTAGGACTTGTCAATCCAATGAGGCAAGGAATTTTTATCATTTTGCAAAATGTGCTTATCTTCTAATTTTTTTCGTTCAAGGTTTACTTGGAGTTGTTTACAATTTATTAACAATTTAAGTGCTTCTAAAAAAAATGATTTTTAGTACTCTTCTTACTTGTATCAAATCCACCAAATAATACCATCATACTCTATCACATTAGCTCATGGAAGGGAAAATGCAATTAATTGATCTCATGAAAGGTGTGAGAATACTCTAATTTTCTTTTTACATTTTAGGGGTTGCCACGCCATCTAAATTAGTCATAATATGTAGAATTCCGACTAAATTAAGGATTTATTAGTAACAAAAATGCGATAATTCTACTAGTTTTGCCAATTTATAAAAAGAAAACAGACCAATCAGTTATTTCTCTAGGCTAAAAGAAAATGACGTCACCATGAATATACAGGTGAATATGGAGGCTAGAGTTGGATTGAGCTCAAGCCCTGGCAAAGGAGTGATAGAGGAAGCTAAAAACATGGCTGCAGATTATCTCATTATTGGTAGAAAAAGAAATCACAGATCAAACAGGTCAGAAAACAACAAGTACTACACATGATCCATACCAATTATATTGTGGACCAAATTAAATTTTCAAGAATTACATTTACTCTTTGATCAACTAGATTGATGCCCTCGATTTCAAGTTACTGCTGTCAGAATGTTCCAGAAGGTTGTTCCTTAGTCCTCGTCCGACGAACACAGGACTTCACGACCAACTCATTGCAAGTCCGAGGTCAATATAACTCCATGATTTTCCAACAAAAAAAAAAAAAGAAAGTAAAATGGATGCTTAATTCTATATATCCATGCAGTTAAACATGGGTTGTTTGTGTAGATTTCGAGCAGCAATCGAACAGCAGTTGGTCTGAGAAGAACTCATACACAGAAAACTCACCAAAAACAGTGTTGGATATCTGCAAGGAGGATTCGAACAGCAATGCAAGTGATGAAGAAAGCAGTGTGGAATCATGCAGATCCAATAAAGTTGAGATTTTGAAGAAGCCCAAATCACCATTTCAACTGATTTCCTCGTTTTTGAATTGGAGCATGAGAAACAAAAACGATGCGTTGTTTGTTAAAGACAAGGAGCAGCCATTGTTGAGGTGCTTCACATTTCAAGAAATTGCAAATGCTACAAACAATTTCCACCCAGGTATTGATTAATGATGATTGCACTTTAATTAATCCAAGAAAATATGCACCAAATAATGGTGATGATTTTGATGCAGAAAATATGGTGGGACAAGGAGGGTATTCAGAGGTTTACAAAGGAGAAAGTGGGATGAAAGATGAGTGCAAGATAGCAGTGAAGCGTTTGGCTAAGGATAATAATAATCCAAACAAGGAAAAAGAATTTCTCATGGAATTGGGAATTATTGGACATGTCAATCATCCAAACACTGCCAAATTGATTGGCTATTGCATTGAAAATGGGCTCTATCTCATCTTTAAGCTCTATCCCAATGGAACTCTCTCATCTGCTTTGCATGGTAGATAATTAACTAACTTATAACCCCCCCCCCCCCCCCCATTAAGATCAAAGAGACGCGACTAATTCATGCATGTACATTCCGTGTGTCAGGTCAACCCAGCAAGGCCCTCGACTGGCCTATAAGATACAGAATAGTGCTGGGGATTGCAAGGGGTCTACATTACCTCCACAAATGCTGCAAACATCGCATCATACATCGTGATATTAAGGCTTCCAATGTTCTTCTTGGTCCAGATCATGAACCACAGGTCCAAAACATGAGTTATTTCTTTTTTTTTGGCACTATATCAAAAGTAGTATATATAAATGATCATAATTGGAAAGAAATTACAACAGATATCAGATTTTGGTCTAGCAAAATGGCTGCCTAGCAAATGGAGTCACCATGCAGTTATCCCAATTGAGGGCACCTTTGGATATCTTGCTCCTGAATATTTCATGCATGGGATTGTGGATGAGAAGACTGATGTTTTTGCTTTCGGAATATTACTACTCGAAATTATCACGGGCCGCCGGCCCGTCGACTCCACTAGGCAAAATTTGCTCATATGGGTAAATATATATATATATATATATCTATATCTCTCAATTTTCAACTATTTCATATTTATATATTTTGGGAAAATTTGCAATTTCAGTCATTTAACTTAGGTTTTCTCAACTTTTTTACTGTCGACTTTACATATTCCAATTATAACTATTTAACTATTATTTTCTTTCCAATTTTCATCAAAATTTGCCTGAAATTTTGATTTTTGTCTGCATGGATGCCTGAAATGGTCACATGATCAATTTTTCAAATCCGACGTTTTTCATATAAGCAGAAATGAACATTTTGACCAAGATGAAACTAAAATTGGAAAGAGAAGTGGTAGTTAGAGGGTAAAATTTAAAAAGGTAAGCAACACCTAATTACATGATTAAAATTGAAATTTCCCCATATATTTTGCTTAAAATATGTTTTTATTTGTTTATTTATCTACTTTGTGAGTAAAATGTTTAGTATTTTATTTTTAAATAAATGTTAAATTAATTTGGTAATTATTTGAAATTGGTGGGTTTGTTTAGGCAAGGCCATTAATGGAATCAGGAAAATTAAAAGAATTAGCAGATCCAAGATTGGAAGGTAGATACGATATGGAGCAAATGTATAGAGTGGCCCTAACGGCGTCGTATTGCGTAAGGCAATCCTCAATATGGCGACCTTCTATGACTGAGGTCTTTTTTTTTTTTTAATATCTTAACCTCACTTTTTCATATAATTTACATACAAATTAATATTTCAATTGTAATCATGAATGTTCATCAAAAAAAAAAATATGTTTTGACGATACAAGTAAGTTGGTTATTAATTTCTGATCGGGATTCTTTTCGTTGATTATCAGGTATTACAATTGCTAACAAATAGTTCGGATTCAGATAAAGGAAGAACAAGTTGGAGAATTCCAAAATTCACTAGTGATGAGATGGATGATTACTCTATGGTTTTTGGATACCAATTGCCATCTGATTTAGCTTTGGAGGACATATAAATTCTTGAATTAGGGTTTATTTTATTTCTCATTTTTGTGTTATTTACTTGGTAAATTCGAAAATATAGGTAGATATATTATATATTTTAATGCATTATATTACGTAGAAAAAGATGATCTGTTTATAGAGTCGGATGATTATTTGTATTATAGTTGTTTTTTTCTTTATATTTTAATTAGTACTTAATTTTGTATCATTTTTCTTTTTAATAATTATGGTATTTCCTTGATTTTATAATGTGGTGATTGTTAGATTTTCGATTGTAAAATTATGCTATATATATTTCTTGTTTTGTTTTATCTATTCATTGTCAATATTACAAAGATGAGCTATACACCATCCAAAATATTCTGTATCCTAAAATATTTTCTTCTTATTTTGTTCATTTTGTCATTGCATGTCATGTATACAATACAAACATTTATGCTATATATATATATATATATATATTCTAATACACGATTGAAGTATATTAAATAATATAAATTCGGATTAGTATAACATTTGTCAGATAGAATACAATATAGAAATCAAAAGTACAATTAAGAATTCACATTAGATTAACTTTAAATCATGACTATAGTTAAGCTTGGTCCTCATATTAATTTTTAATTGGCCTATCACAATTTATATTTGCCCAAAGTTGAACTTTTTAGAATTGAAAGGGTAAATAGGAATTTAATTTCATAGTTAAATAGTAGATTTTCTGTGGTCCTTCAACTTTAGACTATATCAATTTTGGCCCACAACAGTGCACAAATGGACATTGCTATCTATTCTTGTTCTTTGTCTAGAATTTAATTATTTGCAATTACAAGTCAATAGTTTCTAAATATTTAGTTTGCTCACATTTTAAGAAGTTGTGAATAATATATGAATAACAAATGAAAATGTAAATCCATAAATAAAAGATGTGCATCATATTTTTTTAAAAAATAAAATAAAATTTTAAACGCATCTGAAGGAACAAAATTTGAAAAATGCATAATAGAAAAAATATATTATTAAGAATAGAAAAAAATGTAAAACAAGCAAATTAAATATATTACTTTGTCAATTTTTCAAAAATAACATTGACTGCACTTGATGGATCGCGATCGACATGATTGAGTTCAAAGTATAAATTATATATATTCAAAGTATAAATTATATATATATATATATATATATCACAGATTCATGTTGTCAATGCAACTCAAGAAACAACCAAGAACTCAAGAATTGAAGCCAAAACATTGGTGAGAAAACCCTAACTTTGATCCTAACTAAGCCAAGAAGAAGATCAAAGATAAAATGACAACACACGAGGGATTTACGTGGTTCAGCAATAGCCTACGTCCATGGGAACAATGGGGAGGGATCTTTCTTATTGAATCGAAAACAACATAAAGAATTACAAGAACAAGAATCACACACACTCAGCGTGCTTCTCTCTCAAATATCTCTCTCTAAAACTAATCTCAAAAGCTAAAAATTACATGTCAATAAAGAGCTACATCTAAGCTATTTATAGAAGAAAGAATCAGTTAATTCCATTCAGTAACGAAGGAGATATGATCGATTGAATGTCAGCTCTCGATTCCAAAACCGTAGCTCAAATCTGTTGCTTTGGCTCGTGATCCAAGTTAACAGATTTAACTGCCACCATGCGTCGCTTCCTGATTCGCCAAGCTAATCCACATCACTGCTCCAAAAATGAAGACACGCTTCTATTAGTGAAAACCCGACTCTTCCTGGCCAATGAGAGATGAGAGCGCGTCTGACTTGTCGTGCTTCTTTAAGTGAAAACGCGCTTATGCCTTTGCTTCTCAAACCCATTCCACAACACTTATTTAACAACGCTTTTCTGAACCGTTGTAAAAGACCCGTTGTTTCAAAATCTTTTACAAACTGCATGCTTTGCTCAGCTAATTATCCACAAATCTCCACCTTAGGCTGAGCAAGCATCACACCACTGCAACTCACATCCAGTAGCATTAGTTGAGGGCTTCCCTCTCAGTCCAATCAAGTCCATACATAGTTGAAACTTGGATGGTGGAACCCCCTTTGTAAAGGCATCAGCTGGATTGATTTTAGTGGGGATCTTCTTCACTTTCAGCACTTGCTTCTCCACATAGCCTAACATCTATATGCTTTGTCTTCTCATGCATTCCTGAATGTTTGGCTAAATGTATGGCACTTGAATTATCACAATTCACAGTGACACTTTGCTGAAATAAGCCAAACTCTTCCAAAATCCCTTTCATCCACATAGCCTCATTTGCAGCATCAGTTAAAGCTATGAACTCTGATTCAGTAGATGATAAAGCCACTATGGATTGCTGAGCTGATCTCCAACTTACTGCAGTACCAAACAAAGTAAAGACATAACCTGTGGTTGACTTCCTTGTGTCTTGATTTGATGCAAAATCAGCATCCACATAGCCTATAACAGCATCATCAGTGCACCTCTTATTACTGAAACTTAGGCATTTGCTCAATGATCCATTTATGTATCTGAACATGTACTTCACTGCAGCCCAATACATCATCCCTGGAGTGGCCATGTATCTGCTTACCAAGCTCATTGCATGAGCCAAATCAGGCCTGCAGCACACCATTGCATACATGGTGCTGCCCATAGCATTAGCATAAGGTATCTTGACCATCTCCTCTTCTTCCTTCTTGTTCTGAGGACATTGAGCCTTGCTTAGCTTGATCTGAGGTTGGATTGGAATTGAAGTGGCCTTGGATTGATTCATTTGGTATCTAATTAGCACCTTTTTTAGATATTCAGTCTGGCTGAGAACAATTGAGCCTTGATCTCCTTCTCTAATGATCTCCATTCCCAGCATCTTCCTAGCCATCCCAAGGTCCTTCATCTCAAATTCAGACTTTAGTTACTCTTTTATTTGATCTATACCTGTCATCTCAGTGCTAGCTATCAACATATCATCAACATAAAGCAAAAGATAAGTATGAAATTTCTGAGAATGTTTAAAGTATACACAGTTATCAAACTTGCTCCTTTGGAATTTGATTCTATGCATGAAGTGATCAAACCTTAAGTACCATTGTCTTGGACTTTGATTTAAGCTATATAATGACTTCTTAAGCATGCAAGTTTTATCTTCTTTCCCCTCTATTTGAACTCCTTCTGGGACCTTCATGTATATAGTTTCTTTCAATTCCCCATGCAAGAAGGCAGTGGTAACATCCATTTGGTGCAAGTACATTCTAAACTGTGCAGTCATGGCAAGAAGAATCCTTATTGAACTGTGTTTAACCACTGGAGAGAAGATCTCATTGTAGTCCACTCATTCCTTTTGAGTGAATACCTTAGCCACAAGCCTTGCCTTGAACCTTATTCCTCCACCTGGTTTGGCCTTAGCCTTCTTCCTGAAAATCCACTTACATCCCACAAGCTTTTTGTTGTTTGGCTTGTCTACAATGATCCATGTTTTGTTCTTTTCAAGAGAGTTCAATTCCTCCTGGATAGCTCCTAGCCATTTTTTCCTATCCTTGCATGTAATAGCCTCCCTGAAATCCTTTGGCTCCTCAGCATAACTTCTTCAGCAACAAGAAGAGCAAAGTAGACATTATCAGCATGTCCAAATCTTGCAGGAGGTCTTATGTTCCTTCTGGTCCTGTCCCTCACCAATAGGTAGTTATCCATGCCATTCTCATCTTGTTGATCCCCTTCTGAATCTGAATCAGATGAACCATTGGCTTGAACTTTATCTTGTGCCCCCTGAGCTTGAT
This sequence comes from Scutellaria baicalensis, assembly GCA_005771605.1. Lineage (NCBI taxonomy): Eukaryota > Viridiplantae > Streptophyta > Magnoliopsida > Lamiales > Lamiaceae > Scutellaria > Scutellaria baicalensis. The sequence goes on along the minus strand of CM016721.1, from coordinate 87,318,522 downwards.
CTCTGTCCAGAGAAGTCTCCACCTCAAACTTAGAGTTCTCATTTTCTGATCTTGGTTTCTAAACTGATTCCTCTTGCTTCAGTGGCATTTTAGCTTCATCAAATGTAACATCTCTACTGATTATACACTTTTGGTAATCCTTCTCATAGCACCATAGCTTGTAACCCTTCACTCCCTTTAGATATCCTAAGAAAACACATCTCAAAGCCCTTGATTCTAGTTTGTCTTGCCTTATATGGACATAAGCTTGACTGCCAAAGACTCTAAGCTCAGTGTAATTTGCAGGCTTACCACTCCACACTTCCTCTGGTGTTTTGAGTTGAATTGCAGCTAAGGGACATCTATTTACAAGATATGCTACAGTAGTGACAGTCTCTCCCCAAAAGCACTTTGATAGGCCTGAGCTTAGGAGCATACACCTTACCTTATTCAATAGAGTTTGATTCATCCTCTCAGCTAATCTATTTTGCTGAGGAGTGTTTGGCACAATTTTGTGTCTTAGTATCCCTTTCTCTTTGCAAAATGAGTTGAACTTATCAGAGGTAAACTCCAGCCCATTATCAGTCTTAAGACACTTCAACCTTCTGCCAGTTACATTCTCTATTTCAGTTAACCAATCCTTAAAGCTTTGAAATGTCTGATCCTTTGAATTCAGAATAATAACCCACACTTTCCTTGAGTAGTCATCTATAAGAGACATGAAATACCTTCCTCCATTCCTTGTTTGAGTAGTGGCTGGCCCCCAGAGATCAGAATGTATATAATCTAGAATCCCTTTGGTAGTGTGATTTCCAGTCTTGAAATTTAACCTCTTTGCTTTGCCAAGAATGCATTATTCACAGGTATCCAAGCTGGTAATCCTATCATTTCCAAATACCTTTTGTTTCTGAAGCTCCAGCAGCCCTCTCTCACTGATATGTCCAAGCCTCTTGTGCCATAGTTGAGTCTTGTCCATCTCTTTCACTGAGTGAACTTCATCTATAGCAGTAGCACCATCTAAGTAGTAGAGTTCACTCTTCTTGCTGCCTTTCATAACTACTAGAGAACCTTTTGTGATCCTCATTTGACCATTTTCAGACTTGAATGTGTAGCCTTGAGAGTCCAACATACCCAAAGAAATCAAATTCCTCTTGAGATCAGGAACATACCTGACTTTAGATAGAACTCTTACAGCTCCATCATGCATCATCAATGGTATGGACCCTATGCCTGCCACTCTGCAAGTTTGATTGTTCCCTAGCATCACCAATCCACCATCACTGAGAGTTAGTTGATCAAACCACTCCTTGTTAGGGCTCATGTGGAATGAACATCCAGAGTCTAGCACCCAATCCTCTTCAGTTCCTTTGGTGGTCACAGCAAGAACATCTGCAGATTCATAGCCTGAGTTAGGAGTGGATGGTTCAGATGATTGTGTTACCTGATTCACTTGCTTTTGATTTTGATTCTCTTGACTCTGCTTCAGTTTCTTGAACTTCAAACAATCCTTCTTGAAATGTCCAGGCTTGTGGCAGTGGAAACATCTTTGTTGCTCAACATCATCCTTGTGATCTTGTGACTGATTTCCATCCTTCTTTTGTTGACTCTTCCCTCCTTTCTTGAATTGCTTCTTTGGCTTGTGCTTGATAGATAGGTCTTCTCCATTTCCAGACTTGACATCATTTGTCTTTGTCAGCTACTTAGTCCTTAAAGCAGTAATCACATCTTCAAGGGTTAGTGTCAATTGCCTACCATACAACAAAGAATCACAAAAGTTTTCAAAAGATTTAGGTAAAGAGCCAAGAAACATGAGAGTCTTGTCTTCCTCTACCAAGGAGACTTCCACATCTTCAAGATCATCTATTATTTTGCAGAAATCCTCTATTTGATCAGTCACCGGTTTGCCCTCAACCATCTTATAAGAGTAAAGTCTTTTCTTCATGAGGAGCCTGTTAGCTAGAGACTTAATCTGATATAGAGCAGCCAATTTTTCCCAAATTGCTTGAGCTGTGACCTCCTTTGAAACTTCCCTCAAAACCTTGTCTCCTAAATACAAGATCAAGGTGATATGTGCCTTATCCAGAATCTGAGCCTTATCCTCTGCATTCATAGACTCCGGAAATGCTCGAGCTCCTTGAAGAGCTAGACCAAGCCCTTGCTGCACAAGCAATGCTTTCACCTTGATGCGCCACAACCCAAAATCCCCTTTGCCATTGAATTTCTCCACATCAAATCTTGCAGTAGACATCTTGGTTAAACGTGCATCTTCCCACAGACGGCGCCACTTGTCAATGCAACTCAAGAAACAACCAAGAACTCATGAATTGAAGCCAAAACTTTGGTAAGAAAACCCTAACTTTGATCCTAACTAAGCCAAGAAGAAGATCAAAGATAAAACGACAACACACGAGGGATTTACGTGGTTCAGAAATAGCCTACGTCCACGGGAACAATGGGGAGGGATCTTTCTTATTGAATCGAAAACAACACAAAGAGCTACAAGAACAAGAATCACACACACTCAGCGTGCTTCTCTCTCAGATATCTCTCTCTAAAACTAATCTCAAAAGCTGAAAATTATATGTCGATAAAGAGCTACATCTAAGCTATTTATAGAAGAAAGAATCAGCTAATTCCGTTCAGTAACGAAGGAGATATGATTGATTGAATGTCAGTTCTCGATTCCAAAACTGTAGCTCAAATCTGTTGCTTTGGCTCGTGATCCAAGTTAACAGATTTAACTGCCACCACGCGTCGCTTCCTGATTCGCCAAGCTAATCCACATCACTGCTCTAAAAATGAAGACACGCTTCTATTAGTGAAAACCCGACTCTTCCTGGCCAATGAGAGATGAGAGCGCGTCTGACGTGTCGCGCTTCTTTAAGTGAAAACGCGCCTATGCCTTTGGTTCTCATACCCATTCCACAACACTTATTTAACAACGCTTTTCTGAACCGTTGTAAAAGACCCGTTGTTTTAAAATCTTTTACAAACTGCATGCTTTGCTCAGCTAATTATCCACACATGTGTACGAAAACATAATTATATACAACCTTTTTTTAGAATTATGTAAATAATTTATAATTGTGCTTACGGCTTACCTATAGGGTACAAGACATTAATTGCAAGCTTAAATCTTGAACATTTTTAATAGGATAATGTATTTCGATGTGGTTTATTTGATATTTAAAATAAATAATACATGTATAAGTGACACTATCTATTAACACCTGACATATATTACAAATATAAATACAAAATGAAATACGAAAGCGTTAATTGTCTGAAAAATTATAATCGATCTTTAGTCAAATTGTCATTTTAACCAAAATTTTCATTATTGATCAAAATAACATAATCTTATATATGTAGTATCTTTTTAACATCATGCACTTTTAAATTTATCTTTTCTGACATATCCAGTTGTTCGAACACCTTGGTTGTGATGACATGACAATTGCACATATATATTTTAAGTTCAAGAAAATTTTATTTTTTCTAAATCGGATGTACAATTTTTTTAAAGCCGATCATATTAAATAAAACACATACAGAATTTTATCCAAAAGTGAAATTTTTTGATTAAAATAACAATATAAATAAAGATTGTGATTTTTGTGTACATTATCCCTAACATTAAATGTAACATAAGATGATAAGAAGAATTGTATCAAACAGATAACAGTGTTGTATTTGAGAAGTGGACTGGGCCTGGGCCCAAGAAAGTAATGGGAGATAATGGTCCCCTCTAAGCACGTGTCTGGGCCATGGACCACGTGAACTTCGTGTGGCCTGGACCAGTTTTCGAAAGGAACCCACTTGGAATTATTGTTACTTCTTACTTACAAATTACAATAAATAAATACCAAAAAAAAAAAAAAAATCTTGGTGCGTTTAGCCAAATTTAATTTCATTTTCATGAATTTATAAATCTAGTTGAAGATTTAGGGAGAGAAATTATTATTATTTGAATCGGCAATATGTTCCTGGACATGGATTTTCCTTTATGTATTAAAATAGTTTATTTTTTAGAATGTATAAGAAGTATATATGATCAAAATATTGCTTAAATTTTTAACGTGGAATAGAAATTTAAAAAATATGTTTACTAATACAGTATCAAATTGTCTCCAAGATTTGAATTAATATTGATCTAATATGAGTAATTGAAACGAAAAACCACGAGTCTAAAATGGAGCAAAATCATGTATAAATATTCTTCTCATATCAATCATTTATATATATATCGATAGATGTAAGACCTTAAATCACTATTTTAATAGGACATAAGTTAAATTAAGAAACTATGGAAAGTTCTAGTATAGGTAAGAAGTTTCTAATTTCTAATCACATGAAGTCGAAGAACAAGTGAGATTGGTATAAAAGTCAAAAGAAAATAATTGAAAATGAAAGCTAATTAAAAGGGGCGAGTCTATAAATAACACGCCCAACCCTTTTTCTGTTGTTGGATCTCATCCACCCAAAATATTAATCGTGTATTAATTCTTGATATATATCATTATAATTTTTATTTTTTAATATATCACATGAACATTAAGGGCCCATTTGGTAAAGAGGTCGGGATTGATAGGGATTGATAACTTTTTTGGGATTGTTCTGTTCATTGAAGATAAAATTGATGTAATTTGAGTGTTTGATATGCATGTTTTGTAGTAGGTTTAATTAAATTTTGTGTTTGGTATGAATGATTGTAGGTATGTTAAAGTTGGTTTGTTTATAAATTCTTGTTTGATATATTGATTAATATGAATTAAATTTGTGAAATTACTAAATAACCCTATACAAATATTTTTGTTTGTATATGTTAAAAAATAAAAATAAAAAACCCCTTAAAAATTACATTTTCTTTCTCATGTTTTTTTCCTTGTAATTCTTTCAACTTTTCTTGAGTTTTTACACATTTCATATAACAATTTGACATCAACAATCTATTATTTGATAGAGAGAAGATTTAAGTCAATATAAAGTTCCTCCAACCAAGGTACCATTCAACATCAGATTCATTAAACTGATTTCTAAACAAAATGATCATTCATAAAAAATGTAGATGAATATAATAAAACAAATATAACAGGCAAAATAAATATCCATCAAAATACCCCAATATACATATTGTATCCAAAGAACAATGTAGTAGGACACTTCAAATCAACAAGAAAATCAAAATCAAATTGCAGATAGATACAAAACAATCGAACAAAACTCCTTGGAGACAAAGTTGAGCAATATTAGCCATCTCATCTCTTGTATCGTTTTCAAATGCTCCACAATAGTTCTCACTTGGAGACAAAGTTGAGCAATATATCAGCCACTACTCGCGCCACTTTTGATGGGAAATGGCCCTTCAATTGAGGATCCATCATAAGGGATAGTCTACCCTCATCAGCAAGGAAAGGCCAGTCTCCACTTAACTAAGCTATGCTCTTCTTTCGGATGACGACCATCAAGATTTTTCCTTCCAGTGAACATTAATTCAAGATGAACAATCCCAAAACTCCAAATATCGCTCTTTGGTGTTAACAACCTCTTCTCCAGTGTCTCTATTGATAGATTTGCCAGAGCCTGAACAAATATTTGATAACTGAGGAAATGACAATAAAGGAATTGCAAGAAGGTTTATGTTTGTGGTCAAATAAGAACTTACACGTGAGTTCTTGGAGATTTTATGAGATATAACATCAACTACTTGCTTAAAGAAGGAAATAAAGAGTAATGAGACAAACCTTTCATAAATTATCCAAGGGGTAGCAAAAGATCTCCAACAACACTGGTGCTTGAAAACAAATCAATGGATGAAGATACACTTAACTACAAGATACAAGTATGTATGAGACTGAAGGAAATTAACTAAATATCTAACCGAAAGGATCAGGACATGTTTATAACAATATGATTGGATGGTTTAAAGAATTAGATGACAGAAAAACAAGACACATTCATCATTCAAGAGGCCAATGATGAAGACAACCAAGTTAAAGAAATAATAATTGCATTAACTAAACAAACCAGAGCTTTTGACATTAATTTTTATGGAAGCAAAAAATGATGATCACTAGACTTTTTTGCCCTTTCAATAGAATAATTTACAAATATGAATTTAACTTTACAAGTTGCTTTCATTATTATCAAAAATCATGAAATATATCGGACACCCTAAAAAAATCAAACACTAAACAAAAGAATCAAGAAAACAAATTGCACTTCATATATATCTGATTTTTGTGTTTCTTGTTGAAAATCCAAACAGATAATTTCAGCAAGACACCATATGTAAATTTGTTTGTCGAGAGCCACAATTTCAAACACAAAATTTCAGTAGGACACCAGACATGCCGCAGAGCCCTCCAAAATAAATCAAACAATAAACACAAAAATCATTTCAGGGATGTCAAAACACAAACTTTCAGTGAAAATATTTCTAATTCTCGTGTTTCATGTTGAAATTTGGAAACTCAATCCAAATTCGAAGAAAACAGTTTTCATATGTAAATACGAGACTCAAGAATAAGTAAAACACCTGATATTTCTTTGCACGTTGGTGAAGAACACGACCTTGATTAGGGTTCCGCCTTGTAGTGTAGTCGGTCGTCGTCGCCACTCGACGCAATCAAGGAAGAAAGAATCCTTGAGGACAATTGATCGAATGGGTCAGGGTTAGGGTTTGGGTATATATAAAATGACATATCTGTTGATTCTCAGAATTAAAAGGGCAAAAGTGTAAATATTAAGTGAACAGTAAGGACATAATAGACAAAATATGTGAAACACTATTCATTCAGGTCTAAACCCACCAAGGATGGTGGTTTTAGTAACCAATGAATTATACAACCTAAACCCAGCTCAATAAACCCGGGCTCAACACTAACACGGGCCCAAAATATGCTTACCAAACAGTTAGTTATCAAACCATATCCACCCTAACCTGTTGTACCAAACGACCCCTAATTATATAATGTGATGTGGTGTATGATTATTTTAAAACATGAGATTTCTCATGCATCATTCATTTGATCTATAGAAGAATTCTTGTGGAAAAAATACCAATTTATTCTAATTATATGAAGTAAATTTCTTTTCCTTTTTCCTCTATAGTTGTGTTTTTTAATGAGTTTGGGAAATAAAATCCAAATCAAATTTTAATCATCACAATTTACACTTTTATAAAAATGAAATAACAATTGAACGTGTAGTTTTTGGTTTTAGTTGTGCTAAGTATATGATGGCTACCGAATTAAATAGTATTCTATCTTTATTAGCATTAAATTAAAGTCAGATATTGTAACACCCCAAATAAAATTAATCTATAATTTATTATTCATAAGAAATATAATAATTAAGTCAAGAAATTAAGTTTCGATTCATCTTATGGTAATTTAGGTTTGAGACGGAAAATCAATTTTTGACAATGGGGTTACGTACAAAATATTCCAATACACTAATATGATAATCTAATGTTAATGATTAATTACGACTATTTTTTTTAATTGATGAAAGAGATAAAATAAATCGTTAATAATGATCCAAGATATCAATTAATTCGTAAATTATATATATGTATATAAGCATATGATGGGATATATGTATATATAGTTTTATAATGATAGCCTTGCTTAAGACTAAGGGAAATGTGAGTTACCAAAGCTAGTTACACGTGTGTTGCATGCTATTGAGCTAGGGGAAATAGGATACAGGAAGGCCATACTCCTTTCCCCATTTCTCCACTCTTGCTTATCTTACTCTCTCTCGTTTCTTGCTTATTCTTTTGCCTTTAGAAACAACAAGTTGCAGATTGGGAAAACTAGGAGTGAATCAAAGGGTAAATGCTCATTTCTTCCTTTTAATTTTAAACATCTATAGTGTAGTAAATATGTGTTGAGATGCTGGGTTTGTGTGGGGGTTATTGAGAGGGAGTTAAGGGGGGAAGGCAGAGGCGGCGCTGGTAGAGGCGTCGCCGTACGAATATACGGGGTGGAGGTAGGCGGCGCCAGAAGCGGTGCCGCCGTGCTGGGTAAGATCGAGTGGGGGTGTGTGAGGTGGTGTATGTATGTGGGTTATGTGTGTATTGTTGTTTTACTGTGGCAATTGTTGAGGAGGATGATTTAGAGATGGTTTGGGGGGAAGTGAGTGAGTGGCGCCGCCGCATGTTGGAGGCGAGGCCGCTGCTGCCGACGGAGGGCGGCAGCGGCGGCGGCTGAGCAGAGGAGAGAGGTCGACAGCGGCAGAGATGGAAAATCGAAGAAGAGGGGGAGAGGCTGTGTGTGTGTGTGGTGGCGCCGCCGTGTGACGCGGCGCCGTGCGATGAAGAGGGAGAAGCCGCTGCTGCCGACGGAGAGCAGCAGCGGCGGCGGCGGCCGATCGGGTAGGAGAAGCAGCGACGGGTTTGGGGAGATGAAGGCAGGGGCCTGATTTTGTAATTTAGTAACACTCCAGGGACTTAGTTGCAAAAGTTATATTTCTTTGTAAATTAATTAGTAAACCCTTTACCTCATGCTTATTTATAGTTTAGTCCTTGCAACTTAATTAATTATTGTTGAGCCCTAAATAAAGTTGCAATTACAGATTAGGCCTCATATTTATGGAAATAATATTATGACCCTAAACCTTATATTTTATGTATGAAAAAGAGCTGGAACGACACCCAAAATAATACGAAAAATAGAATAAATGACTGTTTCGGATTTGAGCAAGTCCTAACCTTAGGATCACCGACTATCTTTCTTTTCGAGGGGTTTTCCATTGATTATTTTATATATCTATAGTTAAATTCGACGTTAAGTCGAATTATTACGCTTTGTAGGATTTACGAAAGAGGGACAAGAGTAAGGGAAAACAATGAACTTCGACCGAACTTTTGATAACCAAGGTGGGGGTAAATTCTTATTTGCTTTATAAATTGCATACTTGATTATATATGAGTTTTCCTAATATATGAGTTGAAGTTGATTGATTTTAAGATGGTACGATTGATATTGCGTTATTGATAAACTCTTGATGATTTATATACGTTGAATGATGAATGTTGAGTTGTGATTGTTGAAAGGTGATTATATGTTTTGAAGAGTGAACTTTGAATATTTGAGTGATAAATGTTTAAATTTGAATTATATGCAAAATGATTGTGATTGTGCATGCGCGTGATGACAGATTATATTGACGGACATATATTGATGACTTATATTGACAGACTATATTGACGGACATATATTGATGACTTATATTGACGGACATATATTGATGACTTATATTGACGGACTATATTGACGGACATATATTGATGACTTATATTGACGGACTATATTGACGGACATATATTGATGACTTATATTGACGGACATATATTGATGACTTATATTGACGGACATATATTGATGACTTATATTGACGGACTATATTGACGGACATATATTGATGACTTATATTGACGGACTTATATTGACGGACTATATTGACGGACATATATTGATGACTTATATTGACGGACTATATTGACGGACATATATTGATGACTTATATTGACGGACATATATTGATGACTTATATTGACGGACTATATTGACGGACATATATTGATGACTTATATTGACGGACATATCTATATACCGGAGTTAAAAACTCCAGACGAGGCTATGTGTTTATTTTGAAGTTTGAATGTAAAAGAGTATAGATGTTTTTACTTCCACTGAGTGTTTTTTTCTCGCACTCACCCCTATATGTTTAAATGTTTAGGACAGGGTACGCGAACGTGGCATGCTGGTAGCCGATATTATCAAGGTCAAAGAAGATTTTAAATAAAGAGTTTTATTTTATAAAGTCCAAAATATATTTACTTATGTAAATGATTTATTTCTATAACTCCGTTCATGGAATAATATTTTACAGTTATTTCAGGAAAATTTAGTTTTCTTTATTATTATTGAAAGGGTCTAATTTTAATATAAGTAACGCCGAAGCAAGATTTTATATTTTTAAGAAACGGGGCGTTACAGATATTCATTAATGATGTTATTTACAATATTTGGCGTGCAGCGATTATTTTCAAATGTGATATGTAAGTATGAAGTCTAATAAACGATATAACGTGGTAATAATGAACATCTAGGTATATTATTTGTATGTAAATAATAATGAAGTTATTTTTTAAACTAGAGTATCTGCTATCCCCGGTCATGATGAACACTGAAAACTTTCTCATTATTCCTTTGTTTTTTTTTTCTTCACTATTTAAGAAAGTAAATTTGCTCTTTATTTAGCATATATAAATTAACGAAGATAAAATTAATTTTGTTATGCTGAAAAACAAACTAACACTATTTTCATACCTTCTACGATTAGCTATCATACAAAACAAACGAGAAAATTGTATTTTTCATGGAAATTCAACAGTAATTTTTATTAGGTTATATTATATGCCTTCAATTAATATTATTTTTTGCACATGTAATTAAGAAGCAATGGAAATTTAAACATCTTGCTTAATGCGACATTTAAAACGTCGGAACGACGCCGTATCTAGAATCGGCGACGGGATCACCGGAGACGAAGCTCAAAAGCCCGTCCATATCCGGCTCCAAACCGGTTCTCTTCGCAAACCGGCCTTTGATTCTGGGCCGGGTTTCGGCGTAGGCTTTTCTGGAAGCGTAACGAATGGTCTTCTCGAATTTTCGGTTTTTCCTCTTCTCCTTGTACCTCAAAACCCTAGCTTCCCTGTCCATTCCAATCACCTGCGATCCTTGATTTGCGCTGAGATCGATGCTTGAGCTCCTGAGTTTTGAGAATGGATGCGATGTTTCCGACGCGGCGCTTCCGTCCGGCACGACTCCGACGTCCAATGACGACGATGAAATCTGAAATTAATTTAGGTTCGATCAGTTTAATGCGTTTGAATTAGAGTTTAATGGTTGTGTAATGATGAAAGAGAAGGTATGAGTGATTACGCTTTGGCTGATTGACGGCGGTGTGTAGCTGTTGTTGTAGGAAGTGATGTTGGATCGAGTGAAATCGATCTCGAACCAGTCTTCCGGCGAGTGTTGATGAGTTAATTGAGCCGAAACAGGCGGATTGACAGCGGCGGGGACGACGCTATCGCTGTAAGGCGTTGAGCAAATCTGGTAGCTGTCGAAATCGAGGAACTGATCGGAGTCTGAGAACAACAATTCGATTGATTTTATATCGGGCGTATCCCACGGATCGGGGATATACGCGCCTACTTTCCGGTCGACAACGGCGTCGTTTTGAGGGGCGGCGAACATGGAGTCGGTTGACTTTATCACCATGGATTCGGCAGTGTCGTAGAAGGGGACCACCGCGGCTCTCTCGTGGCGGCGGGCGAGGGGATTGGCTGAGTGAATGTCGCGGTCGCAGGTGGCACAGAGCGAGGCGGCGTCGGCCTTGCAGGTGACGGCGGCGGGGGCTTGTTCACAGAAATCGCACATCCAGACTCGCTCGTGCTTGAGCATATCACTGTGGATTTTGGCGTCGCACGACACGCACATGAAGGCGGAATCGACGCGGCAGAAGAGGAGCGCCGCGGCGGAGTTGCAGTAGTCGCAGGGCTTCGCCGGCGTGAAACACCTCTTCCTGGCAGCTCCACCGCCGTCGTGTGTCAAACCCATTTAGCTTAAATTAATTTTATATTTTTCCCTCCTCTCTCTCTCTCTCTAGATTTAGATTTGGTTTGGTTTATCTTTGATGACTAGGCGTGACTAGTGGCGTGGATTTTAACAAATGAGCAGAGAGTTTGTATCATATGTCTATCTAAATAGGGAGGAGAGAGAGAAATATCGAAAATTTAGTTAATAACAAATAAGAATGTGACACGTGGTGGATTCTAAGCCACACAAGATTCATCACGCTTCATAATTATGATGTTTGGAAGGATCGACATCTTCCATTATACTAATATCTTACACAATTATAAATGATATTCTTAAAATATTGACTTATATTAACGCGACAATTATTGTTAAAAAAAATCATTCAATAAAATATGATATTTTATTTATATAGTGCAGAACGAGAAACATATAGTAAATAAAAGATGAGAAAGAAAGATAACTTTAATGATGTAATTAATTTAAAATGGTTGTATCTGAATTCTGCTTGTCTCTTAAAGTAGGTTAAAGCCAACCAACAAAGTCATTCACAACTACATTATACCTTTTGATGTTTCTATTGGGCCGTAGCAACTTATAACTTACTTCTATACATATAATTTTTCAATAATTCAATTAGATAAAAAAATAAAAATAAAGAAAGGATTTTGTTGATAATATATTTCAGATTCATACATTATACCACAATAATTTGTGCTTGAATTTTATTCCTACATCGTAACATCAATGAGATTATAAAATATTTTGAAATTTATATCGTATATATAATTTAAATGCTTCATGAAACTTGGAGTATGATAATTGGGAGAAATGTTCAAAGTTGTAAAGGTAGCAATGGTTGAGGATGAGATCACGAGAAATTGACTCATTTTTCCTTTTCCACTCCAAAAAAGGAAGTATACTTTGCTTCACACTTAATTAATTATCTGCCTTTTCTGTGACAAATTATATAATCACTTAATTGCACTTTTTCTTTATTATATTAATTGATTTCCTTATCTTTTTACTTACTTGAAATTAATAATGTTTCTTAAATTTCTTTTTGTCTCATCAGCTTTGTGAATTTTGGTATCTTAAGATGACAACTAAGAGCATCTCCAGGAGGGAGGCAAATCACAACTCAAACTCAAAGTTTGAGTTTAATTTGCTCCAACCCCAACTCAAATCAATACTCAAATTTGCCATTGTGACCATTTACTATTCACAACTCAAATTGTTTTTTTTTTTCTTTTTGATTTCTTTTATTTACTAATTTCCACTTATTTCTTATTTATTTTATGTATTGAACCTTTTCTTTTATGAAATTTAGAAATTGAAGATATAAAACATAATTATATTGCAATATTTTAGTAATAGGCACATATACTATATAATATTTTACTATGTAGATGCTCATAACGAACTTTGAGTTATTTTGATTGAATATTTTTGGAAAATTAATTTGGAACGTTAAAATAATCATTATGTAAATTGGTTTTTCAAACATTATATAATTTATATATTTATAAGCATTGCATTATATTGCAGACTATGTAGTTTATTACATATAACCGTGAATTATAACTAATAGGATTATAGTGAGATATCATACAATATTTAATGAAAATTACAATGAAATTTACTACAACATGTTAAATTTAAAAATGGTCTAATTCGGAATGTTAGTGACAATCGTAATTTATATTTTTCTATAATTATGTAATTTATTTTTTCTAAGCATTGCATTTTGTTGTATGACTACATAATTTTTTTTTAGTATTTATATGTATTTGTGATGAGTTTTATAATATAATGTTGGTATTTTTAATAAGATTTTATTTTATAAATATATTTTTATAATTCAAATCGATTAAGTTAATTTTTTTATTAACTTAAAAAAACAAGTATATGATAAGTTTTAAAATTCAAAAAATAAAAATTAAGTTATTGTAAGAGAATATTCCAAATTGAGTTCAAGGGTTGGAGATGGTGGCAAACTTCGTGGCAAATTTGGTGGCAAAAACAAGTTTTGAGTTCGAATTTGAGTCCAAGGGTTGGAGATGGTCTAAGTATATACTCCACGTATTTAAAGATACATAATTTTTATAGTAACCATGATGTTATCAATAAATGCAAGTTATGTTGATGAAATAGTATATGAAATAAAACATCAAAATAGATAAGAAGATGAAAATACAAATACATGATCTATATACAATTGAACAACTTAGAACAGAAGGAACACATCTGAACACATTAAATGGTGTCATGCATGGTAGATCCCACAAAGATATAATAATAATACAAATAAAAACTGAATTTTCTATATATTCATCAAGGGTTATAATCAAATTTAAGTAATAGACTATGACCTTCTAAATTCTAAATTTCAAAGGATTTGTTTTGTATGATTGAAAATTCAAAAGAGATGATTGGCTAAATATTCTAATTAATTAGGTCTAATTCTTACCAGATGCATGCCAATGAAATAGTCAATCGGAATTGGCTCTTTAATTCAATCATCAATAAAATCTCATCATCCATGTATAAGTAAAGTGAGAAAAAATTAAAAAAAATCCAACATGATATATATACAATTAAATTAGGGGTTTTCTTCTCACAAAGATCCATTCCGATTTTGTGGACTAATTTGTAATTCGACGATGTTAAGGAAAGGGTAGTCAACATTGATGCAAGAGATTTATTATTTGGAATGAAGCCAATGTATGTCGACAATAAATCACAAATTATCAAATAATAGATATCCTTAAAATTTTAAGAAACACGATGGATCTCAAAGTAAAGCGTTGAATTAAGTGTTGTTTAATTCTACTTGGAGTTGACACTAAATCTTGGTATTCTATTTTAAATTAAAGCTCCATCAATTAATTAATCTTATAAATTTAGGATGTACCAACATCTAGGGGGTGTTTGGCTAACCTTATTTTTAGAGCTTATAAACTATCATATCTTATAATATATTTTTAAAGCTTATAATGTTCAATTTAAGTTTAATATAAGTTGTTGAAGTGTTTGGGTAAATAAGATGGTGGAGCTTATAAGTTGTTAGTAATGACATTTATATAATTTCAATGATTAAATTTGAAGGTGTTTTGAAAAATAAGCTCTTATTTTAGAAATAAGTTGGATTTCTCAACTTTTCAAAAAATAGCTTATAAGCTCCTTACATCTTATAAGCTCATAAAATAAGATCTTATTTTTAAAAGTTAGTCAAACACTTTTGAGAAGCTTATAAACACTTAACATCTTATAAGCTCTTTTAATGAACTTATAAGCTTAGTCAAACACCCTCTTATAAAAGGGTTTAGGGTTTAGCTAATTCATTATACTTAACATTTTAGTTATTAATCGTAGAAACAAAAAATTACCCATCATAACATAAGTAATATATATATATATATATATGTATCGACTCTGTTATCCTACCTACCATGGACCCAACAATATGTGTCCATAATTGGTGTGTTAGATATCCAACATATATCAAATAATTTCACTTTTAATATAACGAGGGAATGAGGTCTTACACGTCAGCGATTGACACATTCAGATCAGCTGCTTGCCACAAGTATTTTAGCATTTTCAACGTATATATGATCAACTAAGTATAGACATGGTCTTGTGTTGATTGGTTAAGGTAAATTAATTTAGTTGAATTGGGTGAGCTACATGTCAATTAAATTCTCCTAAACCCACGTTTCAAATTTTACCGCTATACTATCATGCTAGCTAGTCTAGTACGTACAAACATCCGACCCCATTAACATTTGTATTTTAATTTCTTGTAAATATCCTCTAAATAGATGCAATTTATAAAATAGAAACAAACAATTAACAGTATTATTTATAATGTGAATTTTTTGTTGAATTCTTCCCTAAATAAATCTAACGTAAAAATAGTTTTTATAATTATTATCCTAAATTATTTTGTAAAATAATATAGTATTTATAAAAAGTTTTAACAGTTGCTCTTGATAGTACTCACAATGTGTACGAGATAACCTTTCTTTGTAAGCAGGATCGATTTACAATCTCTATCTTTCAATCACACAAACTCTTATTTGATCAAGAACTCAGATCGATCATCTTAATAAAATAAAAAAAGAAATTTGATTTTTAATTTCAATAAATTCAATAAATGTACAACTGCATATAACCCATCAATCTATAATATACCTATTCACAACAATTTGTTTAATATAATAAGGATGTTATAAAAAAATAGACATTTGTTTTAAGTTTTTAAGTGATTATTTGATTTCATATCTTGTATCTTTGAAATTGGATCATGAGAAGAAAAAATGCGAATGCAAAATTTTTTTATTTTTGCTTACGTCATGCCACGTCCTGAATTACGACAATACCCCTGGGACCCATGCGATGTAGATATCGTTGAGACATGTTTGGCAGCTAAGGTCGAACTCGAGTGTGGGGTAGTTGAATTCCGTGTTTGTAGTTCGTGTTTTAAATGCTGGGCCAAACAGATCCCTAGATGCCTTCAGTAGCCACAAGAACAAAGGATGTTCATTATTCTGATTGGGAGGGCATTTTAGGTAATGTGGGTTCCACTTTGCCTTCTGATATTAGGCATTACAGGATAGCCTTTCACATGCTTCCCTACATTTATTGTTTTAAAATATGTGATAATCTCACGAATCATTTTTGTAACATACGTTAAGGTACAATTTATAATTCATAATTCACTGTAAATATGTGAAAATGAGTTTGAATAATGGGTAAAAAGATTCATCTCACGAAAACTATCCGTGAGAATGTCTTACACAAATCTTTATGTTAAAATATTGGTCCAATACTAATTTGTTATCTGAATTACTGTTTGCTTTTCGGTGGGTGTTGAATTCAAAAGATTTTACGATCAATCTTTCTTTTCGAAAATTTCCAATTGCTTTCTGAACTCACATTTGGCATATTTTCCAGTTAAAAGTTTGTTGGAAAACTCGAAATACAATTCAATTCCAAATATCTTTCAAAAATGTATGATTCATATGCCAAAATGACTTTTTAGAAAGAGTCGATTTCATAGTTATCATCTGATCTGTGCATGAATCGAGCAAAAATCATTCTGGAGTAATATCTAAATTAGAGTGACACTTGTGTGCCCCACGAGCATAATGCCCCCAAATTAATTATCATATGGTGTTAAATATATACTCTACAGATATCATGTATATACTCTTCAGGTATCATATGTATACTCTTATATACATATGATACTTATAGAGTATATTTATAACACCAAAAAACATAACACCTATGTAGTATATATATAACATTTGAAGAGTATATATATAACATCTAAATTCGTGGCCCTACGTGCCCTAAGGGTATATAAGTTTTTGCCTCTAAATTAATTTAGCATTATAATTTGATTTTGAAAGATGATCATTTTTTATATGACTCGCGCATTTTGATTCATACTTAGAGGTAGATTGTGTTTTTGATTTTTTTTTAATCGCTATTCATGCTAGAAAATGCGTTAAAAATTGAGTTTGTGTAGCAACTGAATTATTTAAAGAAAATGACTAGAAATCGTAATATTTTCTGAGTTGAGGACCCTATTAGATAAAAAAAAAATGCAATAATTCAAGTAGTAAATTGATTTTAAACCTAAAATATATTAGAGCCTATGTAAATATATCGTTTAAAATCAATTACTGAAAAGTGAAACCTCGTTTAAATATTTGCAATCTAATATTCAATTGTTTTTTTTTTTTTCCCTCCTTTTCAAACCTAATTTAGTCATATTCTCAATGATTTGTCCCCACTACACCGCTAAGCATAATTGGTTCTTCGATTTTGATGATTAATGCCTAATTGTCTTGTCTTTGTGATTAGTACTAGGTTTACTATAATAATCATTTTCATGGGCCATAGTCACTTATAATTTCACGTTATTAAATAATATTAATATATAATAGTAAGAAAAAAATACAGAAAAATAAAAAATATTTCTGTAAAGTTATACTATACTACATTCTAAAAAGTGTGTATGATTTATTAGTTGATAAGTCGTTGGGCCATACACTTTGATTTTACGCCATAAATGTTACTCGTGTCCAATGGGCTTATCTACCCAAACCCGCCCGATTATTTTATACCCACTAATTTGTGGATTTTTTCATTTATCTGTGATAAGTGTCGTTTTTACTATATTTTTAAGTATGTTTATGTGTTCATTTGAACATGTTTATATACGTTTCTATAGTGATTTAGATACTTTTGATTTATTAGTTGCATTTGATGGTTTTGTGTTTAATTTTGTGTTTTTAGTGCAAAAAACGTAAGTTTCAGCTCACATGCGCAGTTGTCGAAGAAATGACATATCTCACGATCTAGAAGTCTGAATTGGAAGATCTTAATTTTGTTGGAAAGCTAAGGAAGAGATCTACACCTTTGATGTTGAACACTTTTCCAAATTCATTCTCCAAGAAAGTAGAATATTAAGGAAAAATGAAAGTTTTGCCTTCGGTTCTTCGTCGTGACAGGGCTCTATTATTTTGATCATAACTTTCTCTAGAAGACTGATATTAAGGTGAAACTTGTGGAATTTGAAAGCTAACTTCAAAACCTACATCTTTCATTAAGACCTCGAAGTCAAATTCGGAACTGTGCACTAGCGCACGACCGTGTCTTGGGACACGGTCGTGTCCCACTGCACAGAAACGCTAGCACTGGCGCACTGGTGACCTTGTCCTGGGGTACGGTCGTGCCCGAGAGACTCCTATTCCATCCCAAACTTGATTTTTGACGTATCTCACACTTCTAAACCATCTAGGAGACTTCCAAGATGCTATATATACCCAAATTCGTCCCAAAAAGGAGGGGAGTGGGGGATAAAGAGATCAATCATTAGGGTAGGAATAACATTCATAAAGAGAAGAACACATATTCTGAGAGCATCCGGAGAGGAGAAGAAGACTTCAAAGATTGATGATCTCTCAGATCATCGTTCATATAGAGTTTTTCTTTATCTTTCCTTTATTGTTGGATTATTTCAATTTGATATGATATTTTCAATTTTGTCTATGAGTTTGTTGATATTCATGTCTGGCTAGTTTTCCATGGGTTTCTAGAGCTTGTTAGTAATCTAATTTGAATCTGATGGATCTTTGATTTCAATTTCTTGATTCTTTATCTTATTGATGTGTTTATGGTTTGATTGTTTGTTTGATTATGTGGCCACTAATTAAGTATGTTTAAGTAATTAAGTCAAAATTCGAGAGAGGAGATTTAATTACGGAAGAGTAAACACATGACATATATGCAGCATGAGATCGAGAGATAAATGACATATGTAATGAGATTTTCAATCCTAGGTGCTTTTGGGAGTTGTTGTGTTATATCAGATCGAGTAGAGATATCTTTGGTAGCATAATAATCAACCAGTTAAATTGACTCGAGAGAGCTTTTAATTCGATATTTGTGATTGCTCATATAGGATAGTTAATCATTGAATCGAATTGGTCAAGTGATATCGTGATGAGAATTAAATGAAAGCATGTTCTAGAACCTGTCTCAGTTATATTTGTTTGTCTCCGTGTATTTATTTGTTTTTGTTTTAGTATAAGTAATTGAATTCTTTGATATCTGATAGCTTAGATAAAATTAGAGGTTAAATTTGGGTAATCGATTATTTCTAGATAATAGTCTCTTTGGGATCGACCTTGCTTGCCGTATCTACAATCTACACCGTACACATGCGGTAGTAGCCTGAAGAAAAAGATGAACAATTTGTATGAGACAATTATTTAAGAAGAAAAAAAATTGTATAATGGTAAAAAAGGATTATATGATTTAAGTGTACAAGCATAAATAGACAATAGATAATGCATTTCTAGTATTTCTCCTGTTGTACAGCATTTACCAAACTAATCAGAGCCTATCATTGGCTTCGCCTATTAAGGACAAGATAGAGGTCACGATATGTGAATTATGAAGTGAAATTATCCCGCTCTCATCAAATATTTGGTGTTTTTTTTTTTTTTTTGGGGAGAAATTAATTCTCAATTATCGAAATGCACATCTATCTTTATATATACTAAAGGAATAACCATAAATGACACTTGTCAATCCCACAAATTTTCTCATTTTAATTTTCTTTTTACAAATTAAATCTATTTAAAACCTAATTAATTTTTCTAGTAAATGCTATCAAGATTAATATTGAAAATATACATTAGTAAATAATATAAAAATTTTAACAAAATTTGTTAAAGTAACACATACTATGAAAATGATTTATAAATTTGAAATTTGTTAATTTAAAAAGTCTTTATATATACTAAAGGAATAACCATAAATGACACTTGTCAATCCCACAAATTTTCTCATTTTAATTTTCTTTTTACAAATTAAATCTATTTAAAACCTAATTAATTTTTCTATTAAATGCTATCAAGATTAATATTGATAATATACATTAGTAAATAATATAAAAAATTTAACTAAATTTGTTAAAGTAACAAATACTATGAAAATGATTTATAAATTTGAAATTTGTTAATTTAAAAAGTTTAGAATCAAATATAAATCAATAAATAATGAAAAAAGAAAATAAATGTAGGTTGATTGAAAAAAAATTATTCATATGTTTCAAACTAATTAATTATTAAAATTATATAATTGTTTCGAATATGTTTTTTAAAATAATATATGAAAATAGTTTGACTTTATTTTTTGTATCAATTCAAAAAAATAAAATTTGAGGGGATATTTAAATTTTCTAGATAATAGAGAAAAAAATAACCATGTTCTTTTACAGTTTATACTTAGATATCATTCACATTAGAAAACTAATTCAACATTAATATATTTTCTAATATAATTAACAATTAATTTTCTTTCTAAAATTACTAAATTTAATTTAATTTAATTTTTTTAATCCCGTGTATTCCACGGGTTCTATACTAGTATCTATACTAAAGGAATAACCAAGAGAGACACATGTCACTCTCTGGTTAATCCTATTTAATTATAATTTAAATCATTTAATATTTATAATTTATTATAATTATAGAGCATTTAATGAGATAATAATAATTGAATAACAAAATGCTAATAATTATGATTGATAATAAAATTTTAAATATAATTATGAAATTTTAGGCAAACATTTTAGTTAAAGTTGATGTTTGCAATTACATTAAATGATAATTAAAAAAATTAATATAATTATATTTAAATTACATACTAATTAAATTAAGAATTAATTATATATAATAATAATTAATTATATTTATAAATAACAATTTAAAAAATTTCTTAATTAGTATTAAAATACCGTGTGATACACGGGACTCAAGCTAGTATACTAATAAAATTTAACAGGAGACTATTGCAAACATCATATTAAAACAATTTTTATATATTTGGAAAAAAAAAAAAAGAAGAAAAAAAAAAGCACAACAATTTGGTTGTCCAGTATAAAACTGGTGCACGTACACAATTTGCACAATTCTTTATGCATAATTTGCTTGTTTCTGTGAGTTGAACCATGCTATTGCTGCCCTCATTTTTTTAAAAGTGTCACATTTTATTCCCGTAAAAAAAGTAAAAATATCATATTTGGTTATTTTGGTGTCCAATAATAGCAAAGAGATGAATAAAAGTCCTTTCCTGTGAGATTTTTAGGGTAAATTATGTTAAACCCTTGGTTTTTTATATCTTTCCATATCACCTTGATATATCAATGATCAGATCTAATTTTAAAAAGTGTACGGTCCAATTTATTTTATCTTTATTCCCTTGATTTTTAATATTTCTTTCGAACTTCATATTTATTTAACAGATTTTAGTTGAACTTGATATAAGAATTAAAAAAAAAGTGTTGAAGATTTGATTTCATGGTCATGGGAGAAAGAGTAGTGGAGAAGACAAAATCATATCTATACCCAAAAAACATGTATGCAAGAGAGCTATTAGTATGAAAGCAATCAAAGTTGCAAGACATGAAATGAGAAAGATATGCAAGATTTTCATATCTCTGGCCAAAACCCAGCATATATTTCTATCCACTGTGTGTCCCTCACCATCGTCCTAATCGAATCTCAACATGACTAATACTCCGACTTTTCTTGATCAGCCTTGACAGCAATCATCTCATCATCGTTAGCCACCTCCCGATTTAAGTGTATTGCTCAACCTGTTCAATGACAACCAGTGGCAAGAGATTAAAAGTCTAACAGATAGTAGCTCAACACTAATATCACGAACAAGACTCATTGTGGAACTTATGCAATAATGTTGCCCCAATATTTATCACTATATAGTGGGCATTGTGATTTGAATTCACAGAATGCTGTATGTTTGTTTAGTTCTGCAAGACGATCTATATGTCCTCTTTCTGTACTTTTCTTACGTCTAATCTAATGACAAAAATTCTTATGTGGTAGAAGGCAGTTAATCCACCAATTAAAAGGAAATATGCCATCCAAAAGACTGGAAGTGACAAGACTTCAGAGTATAAAGCTATCAGTCACCTTATGACATCAACACATACAGATCGTGTAACTGTTGCATGGAAGTAGTTAGCAAAGCTTACCAATCCAACCCTTCAAAAAGACCCTCTCCTTTAATAGCAGAAGTTTTAAAAATAGACCATTGGCGGTTCTTAATTTTGTGCAATTCCAAGGCCTCGGTTATTGCAGCATCATCTAGTGCCCCAGGAAGATCCTGTAAACAACGCAACACAAAGTCATTGGTTTGTCCAAGATCTCTAAGTACCACTGATGAATGTGAGTGCCCTCTTGCAGTGTTGTAGTAAAGCAGAGAGTTCACAGCACCATAGCCATATCTTAAGACATATCACTTAATTAATGACAAGAGAAGAATAAAGACAATTCAAAACTGCAACAGCATAAAGAATGGCCAGTTGAGCAAACCTGTTTATTTGCAAATAAGAGGACAACAGCACCTTTGAGCTCCTCTTCCTGACAATAGGCCATAATATTGTCAACGAATGGAGAAATAATGAATAAGAAAAGGTGATAAGAAAATGAACAAAGAATGAATAAAGTTTATTTTCCTATTTGCTCACATGGAATACTAAAAATAATTAAACTCTAATTATTAGGATGACTGTTAAATTTTAAGGAGAATTTAGCAGTGACAATTTGATATGGTCAGACCAGGATAGAAACATAGTCCCAAAAGAGTCGCAAGCTCCAAAAGTTCGCATCTCCTAAACACTCATGATTCATGTAATGGTAGGATTAAAAGGAGAATAGCTTAATGCTTAAATGTGCATTCACCAATCTTACTCATTCATCAATTGTAGTTAATATCTCATGTAAAAAGTATATAGACAACATTTTATTGAAGTATTAGAAAAGCAAAAGCACCTCCAATATTGCATGAAATTCTTCTTTGGCAACCACCAGCCTATCAGTATCACTCGAATCCACAACATATATTATGGCTTGAGTATTGGGGAAGTAGCACCTCCAGTATGGCCTAATTAACAAAACAAATAAATCGAACACAGTGTGAAGTATGAACAGAGTGCAGAAGATACCATCAAAGGGGAAAAGAGCAAAACACTGTCAAGTAATTATTTTATTGTTTTTAAACGTCAAAACACCCATCAAAAGTGGGGAGTTACAGATGAATGGTTTGTTGTGACTCCCTCAATACTTTAAAAAAAATTAATTACACTGTCGCTCCTTTTTTTTTCTTTTTTTCTTTTCACATACAAGTTGACTGGACAATAGTTTGCAGCCTGCTGACTGGGCCTACCACCCCTTTAATCCCCTTTACTTATTTATATATCTTTTTATGTTGTAATTTCCAAATCTTAAATCATCTTCCTCCTCTCAAACATACAGTCAGAATGCACATGATAGACATTAATGTTGTTGCTAGAACGAAAGAAATGAAGGTTTGACAGGGGAATAAGGGACATCATTGTTTACAGGTGAGGAAAAACTTGATCAGAAAAACTGGCAAAACATGAGAGGCAAAACAAGTTACCTGATACTAGTTTGCCCACCTGCCATAAGCAAGAAAACCTCAGAGTTAATATCAACTTCAGAATGACTTATTGCATCACAATGAAAGAGTCATAGAACAGCCAAAATCAATTAAGCTTCCAAAGGCCATTAAGAATATCAACTCTGAAGATGAAGGAAAGCAAAATCAAGCAAAATCAAGCAAATAACCATATTTATAGCTTTGTACCACATTGCAAAATCAATAGAAAAATGCATATGTTTCCCAGAAACCATCAGCATAAATCGAAAATGGAGGACAATCATCATTTACTTCAACAAACATAAAGAAAACAACAACCAGAGTAACAGTATTTATTAAGTATAGTACATACAGTTCACTCACATAAGAGACTTACAACTGTCCAACAAGGAAAGATAGTGTTGGAGCTTATTACCAAGAAAATTAGCAATAGCCAATACAAGAAAAGTAAACCAGAACCAATAATCTCTGCATAATCCTTCTAAGGTTCAGTCTATGCATGTTCAATATGTAATGCAACACTCACTACCACTAAGTTTTCTTTCTATATGATAAATGTCCAGCCAACCCTCTTAGTGGGATAAACTATTTATGCTTAGTTTGTAGTATCAAACTAAAATTTCCATTTTCAATACTCTTATCTCATTGTTCTGACACATTAGGACTATAGACAATGAAGAATTGTTAATTTCAGACTATTCTCATTCCAGTCACAACTAATGAATATGTGATCCAACCCAGACGTTTCTGTTAGTTAAAATTCTTCATTCTTAGCAAGATGCATCACTCTTTATATCACATTTCACTTATAGGCTATAGACAATGATAAGATGTTGTATTCCTACTTTGTTCATCAAAGACACAACTCATGAATTACGTCGCCAGTAAAATGAGAAGCTTCTTCTGTTCCTTAGTTGTTCAAAGACATTACATATCCACGTAAAATAACACAAATTCATAATTCTAAAGAAGTTAAAAAAACATCAGAGTGCCGATAAATTTACCTAGATCCCAGACTTGAAACTTTATGTTGTTATACTGCACCGTTTCCACATTGAACCCAATTGCTGCAATTCAAAGAAAAAATAAATAATTAAGTATCTAATCCATAGTAGCTTGTAAACATCTATGCTTAACATCTCCTCCGCTAATCCACCTCAACTATCAGACCAGATTGAGACCTTAAAAAAACGTCAGCAAGAACATTATCCAAATTCTGTATTCTGACCCATTTTTCTTCATACTGGCATCATATAACAAAATTACAGATTCAATTATCCAATTATGAAGCAATTTTCGCATCATCATAAACTCATTATATGAAAAAAAATATCAAAAAATGAAAAGTAGTACGCCGCTTACTCGGAATTGTAGATACGACTTCACCCATCTGAAGTCGATCTGAAAATGCAAAACAAAATTAAGTCAATCAGATGGTAAATAGATCATCAGAGAGAAGAAGGAAATGGAGAATTCATACAAAGGATGGTGGTTTTTCCGGCATTGTCGAGGCCGAGCACTAGGATCCGAGCTTCCTTGTTGCCAAACAGCGACGAAAACAGCCGCGTGAAAACAATTCCCATTTCCCTCCCCAATCCACCTCAAAATGCAACAAATTCAGATCGGATCGAAGAAATGGCAGCACCCTCTAATCCTTCCTGTAGATCATTGAAACCGAAATTACCAGAAAATTAATTGAACACTAAAATTGAGCGGGGTTTTGTGACGAGTGATGGATTACCAGAGGAGAAGAGGAGGGCCTGCTAGAGAGGAAGAGTAAAACCTGGGGGCTGATTTGTGAATATGATGAGTAACGGTACTGATTAGTCATTTCTAGAGAGATTCTGTTTAACAATGGGGCGTCATTAATGTCTAAATGACATCATTTTCTCCTAATTTTATTCGATCCTCTCACAGATTTTTATTTTTATTTCATCGTGTATGATGAGTTAACTCACAAATGACAAGTAATTGGTTTTGTTTTTTATATTTGTATTATGAAACCAAGAGATACTTTAAGATATAATTTTGTTTATATGATCTTAATAAACTTTTTTTGTAAAAGGAATCATTAGTGAGAAATTCATTTCTTCCTCAAAATAAAATATAACATTGAAAGCAAAATCATGTGTAAAATAAAGAATTATATGGGTCTTGTTCATTATTTTAAATATTTGGAGTTAAGAAATGAAATAAAATTGAGTAGGACTAAATGCACCATGCAATTTACCAAGAACACCACACAAATTTTAGATATAATTTAATTTGTTATAAAAAAGATTAAAATATTCTTAAATTGGACAACAAAAAATACTATTTTTGATGTCATTTTGAAAATTCTTCTTCGCACAAACTCTACCAAAATACTCCTTTTATCTCTCTTCTCAAATCTCAGCTCTCTTCGGAAGGCTTGTAGAGTGACGCCTTCTATACTGTCCCTCAGAGTGGCTCTCTTCGCACATTAATATTCCTTGGCTTATCTCTCTCCACCCACTACTCCAATTGCAGTCAATGCACAAGAGAGCCACCGCCGCGGCACGGGCGTTCTTCTCGGCCCCAAACTGGTGTATGTGGTCGCGGATGCGTCAGTTTCTCAGGAGAGTTCAGTTATCCTCACAATATATGTTGGCAGTTCGGTAGCCCTGGCCGCGCTCACCCATGCGCGTTCGGCTGCCTTGGCCGTGCACCCCGTTGCGCATTTAGTTGCCTTGGTCGCACGCCCCGCTGCGCGTTCGGCAGCCCCGGCCGCTCGCCTCACTACACGTTCGGTTGACCAGGGCGTATCCAACAACACATGTTTAATTTTTCAAGAAATTCACCCTAAAACAACCATTTTTGCACACAAATTTATCAAATAATAAACTCTTAATTCACTAACCCATAACAAATCCTAAAGATATGGTAGTGAGGATGGTCGAATGTTGCTTGATGTTTTCGGTTAAGAGAGTGTGTTCTTTTCTTAAGAATGGATTTTGATTTTGCTTTTTCTTTTTCAATACTTAGGTTACTTTATTTGTTTGAGGGTAATATTGGAAATGGGTGTGGTGTGTAAAGAAATAATTTAAATTGTTGTTTTATAGTGTATAGTGCTTTTAGAATATGTGGTGCTCTTGGATATCCAAGTGATACTTTTAGTCTTACTCATAAATTTTGGAGTTAAATGTGTAAAAGGCTAGTAGCATATATATGTGAGCTATACTAACAAGAAGTCTTACAATTAATGGAATGAATATATATGAATCATTGTTTCTCGATTACAAAGAGAGCAATGCCCTAATCATATGGAATAAACGAAATGATATTTTTATAAATATTAGGTTTCAAAATGTGTTTCATCACCTTCTTCGGACATTTTAAAATAATTATGATATGTTATATATGTAAGTGACATTACAAATTAAGACATGTTGTTTATTAAAAATAAATCATATATAAATATAACATCAAATTTTATAGACTGTCCATATCATAATTTGAACAATAGAGAGAGCACTTTGTAAAAAATGAAGTAGAGTACTGCCGCATATATTCGATAATATAATTATTTAAACATGTGGTGTGTATATGTCAAAAATTATGTTTTATTACAAATTAAGACATGTTGTTTATTAAAAATAAATCATATTATAAATATAACATCAAATTTTTTAGACTGTCCATATCATAATTTGAACAATAGAGAGAGCACTTTGTAAAAAATGAAGTAGAGTACTGCCGCATATATTCGATAATATAATTATTTAAACATGTGGTGTTTATATATCAAAAATTATGAAACATAAAATATAAGATCAAAAGTAATAGACTTCAAAGTTACTTGCATGCTAAGAAGAATTAAACTTAAGCATGCATGCCAATGATCTTATAATTTTAAATTTAAACGATCACAATTAATCGCATGATAATGGAAAATTATAAAGTCAAAACAATGTGAATAAACGTAAGTTTCAAGTGATTATATTTATTTGATTCAGACAAACCTCACTAACCTGTTACGTGTAATTGTATTTTCTTCTCAACTAATCAACTTGAGAAAGGGGTTTATATTAATTTTTATTCTTTTAGGTTCTCAATTCGAGATTTAAATTTTGATCAGGCATCGTGTCTCTCAAACCCTTATTGTAATATCTTTAAGTAATATGGTTAATACCTTAACATGTAATAACTAATATCTTGAATAATACTTTCACTAAAACATATATTTCAGTTATACATGTAATACCTTATGAATATGCAAGTAATACCTTATGAGTATACCACTAATACCTTATGCATACACCAATAATGAGTATATAACTAACACCAAACTAATAATACATTTGAGGTACGGTACAGTGGGGGTACACAAGTTTTTGTCTTCTATTATATGTACATATAGAGCATAATATAGTACAAAGATTTTACATGATATATAGAAACATATTATAAAATATACACAAAAGTATTACACAATTTATTATGTCCGACATGATCCGATCCATTGCATGAACTGAGATTTGTAAGATGTCTCACACAAAACCTACTCATTTAATCGTTTGAAACCAAAAGAGGGATATTAGGATTACAGTCATGGATTGAGAATTGAAATTTAAAGGAAATACCTCCATTACAAATATATATCATGGTACACAAGACCTACTCATAATACAAAAGTATTTTTTATATATAGAAAAGTATTGTATGTTGCAGGAGAGAAAGAAGAGCATCTTCACATCCTAGAATCCGATTATTTTTGAGTGATCTGACTTAATCCAATTCCGATCATACAAAAGTATTACATGATATACAGAAAAATATTACCTTATATACATAAAACTATCACATTTTTTTATAGTCCAATTCAAGTACTTAAAACACATCTTATAATACAAAGTACTACCTAATATATAGAAAAATATTATGTAATACATACAAAAATATTATATATTTCTATATATATTCAACTCGACCCGACTTGCCTCACGGAATGCGATCCTTAGACAACGTCACCCAAAACTTTGCCCACTTAATGTATGTCTTATGCATCGGTCTCATGTCATGAGACCGTATGTTAGATGGATGAAGCTCATATGAATCAATAAAATGGGTCAATTCATTATATGGTCAACATTGATCTCATATAAAACCATAAGAAGTACCGTCTCATGTAAGGTCTTATGTGATTGACTCACATGAGTTTTTTTGCATTTTTTAAAAACATGAATCTCTCATATATGATATTAAACACTATAAGACTTCGTTCACTTAAGACCTTACTTAAAATGGTCACACATGAGTTATTATGATTTAACATGACTTTACTGTCATATACATTCGTAACCAACGACCAGATTTGGAACATTTTTCAACTCTGTAAATTCGTAATTTTAAACATGTGGCAGCATCAATTGAGGCTTTCTTCATACTTCTAAATTGAAATTTTCGAAATATCCAAAGTCGGCCATCGGCTACGAATGCACAAGACTTTGAGAGTTAGTATACTAAATTTGCGAACTATTGAAGTATACATATATTTTTGATATATTGATGTATTAAATATCTAAGCTTAGGGTTTTCTACTCACTGCCACATAAGCTTGCCACATGTAATTAGTTAGGGTTTGTTAAGAGGCAGTTAGGTTAGGTTTATATATTTTGATCTTGCTTTAAATACATGTAATCATCATTATTCCAATTAATGCAAAATCACTTTTCTCTCTCATGCTTTAGATTTAATATGGTATCTTGAGCTGGGGCACCTTCTTCCTCTTAGCTCAAATCGAGCTCGGGTTGAGCTCTACTTCAATGGCGATTGTTTTGCCAACGTTTCCTACACTCACCATTCGACTTGATCGGTCGAATTTCTTCTACTGGAGGTCGCAAGTTGTTGCGTTGGTCACAGCTCATGGTTTTGATGATTTTCTCCATGGAGATGAAGACTCCATTCCTACTGAATTTGTTACTACTGATAGTGGTTCTAGAGTGCGGAGTCCAGAGTTTATGGACTGGATTCGTCGGGATCAACTTCTCAAAGGCTGGCTTCTCAATTCCATTTCAGAGTCTATGCTTGGCTTTGTTAGCCGATTTACCCACGCATTTGAGATTTGGAGAGCGCTTGAACAACTCTTTCGGTCTCAATCGAAGGCACGCGCGATGAATCTTCGATTTCAACTT
Organism: Scutellaria baicalensis; assembly: GCA_005771605.1. NCBI lineage: Eukaryota > Viridiplantae > Streptophyta > Magnoliopsida > Lamiales > Lamiaceae > Scutellaria > Scutellaria baicalensis. The sequence continues at coordinate 87,288,770 of CM016721.1, read as the reverse complement.
CAAACTCTGAAGAAAGGGAATTTAGGTATTGCCGATTACATTATGCAGATGCAAAATTTTGCTGATCAGTTGCGCGATGCTGGTCAGAGTATTGATGAAGATGAGCTGGTATTATATGTGTTGGGTGGTTTAGGCTCAGATTTTGAGAGTGTGGTGGTTAATCTCACTACTAGGAGTGAATCACTTTCGCTTGCTGAGGTGCAATTCATGCTGCAAACTCATGAACTTCACCTTAATCAATCTGCATCAATATCTGCCAATTCAAGTGTTGTTTCCCCTAATGCCAATTCAAGTGTTGCTTCTCCTAATGTTCATTATGCTCGGGGTACTTCTGATCGGTTTAGAGGAGGTTCTAATTTCAGAGGTGGTCGTGGCCGTGGAAGGACCTTTCGTGGTGGCCGTGTCTTTTGCCAGCTCTGTGGCAAGGCAAATCATGTAGCAATCAAGTGCTACAAGAGATTTGATGTCTCTTTTACTGGTGTTGAGCAAGGTGCTACACCAATGCAAGCTAATTTGCTAAATGCTACTTCTTCTCCTAATCAGGTGTTTTCTTCTGGAAATTCATCTTCCATTGGTCATTCTTCTACACCTTATTCATCTGATTGGATTGTGGATAGTGGTGCTACTCACCATGTTACTGCGGCTCTTGAAAACCTTCACATGCAAGTTCCTTATCAAGGTACTCAGAAACTCCTTGTTGGCAATGGTGCTCCTTTATCTATTTCTCATTACTGGCCATTCTATTATTCCTTCTCTTTCTCATTCATCTCTAAAGCTTAATCATGTGCTTTTTGTTCCTGATATAACCAAGAATCTTCTTAGCATTTCTCAATTCTTAAAGGATAATAGTGCTTATATTGAATTCCATCATTCTTCTTGTGTTGTTAAGGATCTGAAGTCTCACAAGGTTCTGTTGAGAGGGGAACTTAAAGATGGATTATATCAGCTTGATCTCACACATCTTCCATCTGCTGGCTTATCTCAATTCAAGTCATGTAATTCTTCAAATTTAGCTTTGGTCAGTTCTGTTGCAAATGCTTCCATTTTGTCTTCTCTTTGGCACAATAGATTAGGTCATCCATGTAATGCTACTCTATCTCATGTTCTCAAATCAATAAATGTGCCACATTCTTCCTTAATTTCATTTTGTGATGCTTGCAAACAGGGTAAAATTCATCAAAAACATCTTCCTTCTGTTTTGCATTCTACTTCTAAGCCTCTAGAAATTGTTCACACTGATGTCTGGGGTCCAGCTTCTCAAGTTAGTAGAGATGGTTATAGATACTATGTGATTTTTGTTGATGACTTCACTAGATATACTTGGTTTTATCCATTGGTTCATAAATCTGATGTTGCTGGAATTTTTAAAAAATTTCTTCCTCTAGTTGAAAGGCTGTTTAATACTAAGCTAGTTACTTTACAAAGTGATATGGGAGGGGAGTTTATGGTCTTGTCATCTTTTCTAAGTAGTAATGGTATCAGTTTTAGGCACTCTTGCCCTTACACACATGCTCAAAACGGTTTGGTTGAAAGGAAACATCAACATATAACTGAAATGGGGTTATCCCTTCTTAGCCACTCTAATCTTCCTTTGTCTTTTTGGAGTGATGCTTTTCAAACTGCTGCTTTCCTTATTAATAGACTTCCAACTTCTGTGCTTAAGGGACATTCACCATATTTTGTGCTTTACAACAAAGTTCCAGATTATCAATTGTTGAAATGCTTTGGTTGTACATGCTTTCCTTATTTGAGACCTTATAACAATCATAAGCTCCAATTTAGAAGTGACAAATGTGTGTTTATTGGTTATAGTTTAGCTCATAAGGGATATAAATGTTTGCATCCTAGTGGTAGACTTTATATTGCTAGGAGTGTGGAGTTTAATGAAGCTGAGTTCCCTTATTCTTCTCTATTTTCTACTCAATCCACTCATCTCCCTTCTCTCTCTTCTGTTCAGTCCTCTTTACCATCTCTTCCTATCTCCATTCCTTTGCCTATTCCTCAGATTCCTTTGCCTATTCCTCAGATTCCTTTGCCTATTCCTCAGGTTGGTGATTCATCTAACTCTCCTCTCTCAACAGAATCTACTTCTTCCTCCTCATCTTCTTCATCATCTTCTCATGACAATACCCTTACTGCCAAGCCATCATCTCTTCCTCCTTCCAAATCCACTCATCCTATGATCACTAGATCCAAAAGAGGCATAATCAAACCTAGAGTGTTTGTGGCTGATCTTCTTCATCATGAACCTCATAGTGTCTCTCAAGCTTTATCTTTTCCTCACTGGAAACTTGCCATGGAAGAGGAATTCAGGGCTCTGCAGTCCAATAACACTTGGGAGTTAGTTCCATCTAGTCCACATTTCAATCCCATATCTAATAAATGGATTTTCAGAATCAAAAAGCATCCTGATGGGAGTATAAGCAAGTATAAAGCAAGGTTAGTTTGCAGAGGTTTTGAACAGCATGCTGGGATAGACTTCTTTGATACCTTTAGTCCAGTGATTAAGCCTCTCACTATCAGATTAATGTTCACTTTAGCTGTGACCAGGGGCTGGAAAATTCAACAGGTTGACATTAATAATGCTTTCCTCAATGGTGCTTTGAATGAGGTAGTCTATATGAATCAACCTGAGGGTTTTGTAGATGCATCTTATCCTAATCATGTCTGCAGGTTGGTTAAGGCTTTGTATGGCCTTAAGCAAGCGCCCAAGGCTTGGTATGACACTCTTAAATCATATCTTATCACATTGGGCTTGCACAAGTCAGTGGCAGATAGTTCTTTATTCTATTGGAATTCAGGGGGTAAGATGCTTATGGTTCTTGTTTATGTAGATGATATACTTATCACAGGAGATGACTCTTCCATGATTGATGATATTATTTCTAAGCTACATGCTAAATTCTCTCTTAAGCACCTTGGAGAGGTGAATTATTTTCTTGGTACTGAAGCACATAGGAGTGATCTTGGCATTCATCTTACTCAAAGCAAGTACATTAGGGATCTTCTTCATACTGCAGGTTTATCTTCTTGCAAACCATGTCCAACACCATACATTGCAGGTCTGAAACTTTCTCTTCATGACAGTACATTGTTTGATCAACCTTCTCTATATAGGAGTGTTGTTGGGAGTTTGCAGTATTTGACACTCACCAGACCTGATGTATCTTATATGGTAAACAAACTAAGTCAATATCTCCATCAACCTACTACAAGACATTGGCTTGCTTGCAAAAGAGTACTGAGATACCTTCAAGGAACACAATCCACTGGAATATTGTTCAAACCTGTTTCCAGATTGGTGCTTCAAGGGTATGCTGATGCAGACTTTGCAGGTAACATTGATGATAGAAGGAGTACAAGCGGCTACTGTATTTTCCTTGGTTCCAATCCACTTACTTGGAGCAGCAAGAAGCAGCATGTGGTTGCTAGAAGCAGTACAGAGGCTGAGTACAGGTCCTTGGCCTTGGCTACAACAGATTTGTTATGGCTTAAGAGTCTCTTTACTGAGCTTGGTATTTCTATTGAGCAGCCGGCTGTGCTATGGTGTGACAACATAGGAGCTATTAAGCTTGCTTTCAGTCCAGCCTTTCATTCTAGGACGAAACACATTGAAATGGATGTGCATTTTATTCGGGAGAAGGTGCATAACAAAGAGGTCGATGTTCGTTTTGTACCCTCGGAATCTCAGGTGGCTGACATTCTTACTAAGGCCTTATCTGCAAATCGCTTTCATTCTCTACAATCTCAACTTTCTCTTCTACACGATCCGGGCTAGGAACGCATGGGAGCGTATTGAAGTATACATATATTTTTGATATATTGATGTATTAAATATCTAAGCTTAGGGTTTTCTACTCACTGCCACATAAGCTTGCCACATGTAATTAGTTAGGGTTTGTTAAGAGGCAGTTAGGTTAGGTTTAGATATTTTGATCTTGCTTTAAATACATGTAATCATCATTATTCCAATTAATGCAAAATCACTTTTCTCTCTCATGCTTTAGATTTAATACGAACAACCTAAAATCACGTTACAATTGCTATTTTATAAGAATTCATGATTTTGTAGGACAATTACCCTAAATAAAATAAGAGCAAATATTAATGTGGAATAAAATACAAAAATCATTGATTTATAATGATTGAAGGATTAGTGATACATTAAACCTGAATCTAAGCTTCTGCACATGATCTTAAGTCCCATGTGAAGTGGTCTAAAGATATGATTGAATGAGACCTCAACTGAACACCTCTCTCTGCTCTAGTGGACCACTACCACCATTTTCACAGATGAATTAATTGTGTATATATACAATTAATGTACTAAATTATATGATAATATATTATTTAACGTAAATTAAACAAAAACATAAAAATTTGATATAAGGTTGTTTCATACATATAATTTCATGACACACTTTTATATACATATTTTAAATTCATTTTGACAAATTAATATCTGATTTGTGGATTATAAATACATGCATGACATATACATGATATATTATCACAAAGACTTGTGTGAAATAGTGTCACATATATTTCGGTTACTCATTTAAAAAAATACATGGTCAAATAGTTTGATCTACTGCTCTTCTCACATGGCCAAGCACTTTATGCCATGAGGCATTTGACTTTGTCTTCAAATATTTTTAAAAAGTCCGATCGATTAATTAAATAAAATCATATATTAAACTTCTATATAATATTTGGTAATACTATAATTATGTTCTTTTATTCTTTCGTTCTTTCTTCTATTTCTTTTCTTTTCTTCCATACATCAATTGATTATATTTTTAGGGACTACATTTTAATTTATATTTAGAAATTATAAGATGTCAAACATATAATTATACTTTTTTGTGAGCCTTCAATTGAATTTTTTAAGCCCAAAACTCAAATATAGTTACTTATGATGCCGTCAACCTCAAATTGATAATTAACTATATCTTCCAAATTAAACCTATTAAATTGATAAAAGCAAATTCTTATCTGAAATGATTAAAATATAGAGTAGGTCTTTTATGAGACTGTATCACGGATAATTTTATGTGAAGGGTCAAACCACATGCAACCCATATTTTACTAGTCATATAAAGTTTGTGGAGATGAGTTGGGTTAGTGGTAAAAATGATTCGCCTCACAAAAATTATCCGTGAGATCGTGTAACACGAATTTTTGTGTAAAATATAAGTATTTTGTAAGATAAAATCTTATTACTTGTAAGTACGTAATACTCATTTTGACAAGTTAAAACTTTGTTTAGTTGATTGTAAGTGAATCCATCCACACAATTAGATCTGTAAATGATAACAATTTCTAATACAAGAAAACGCATTAAAATAGCATAGCAATCCCTTTCCCTTAAAAAACAAATCAAAGTAGAAAGTCCAAATTGGAATAAACTATAAAGATAAGAGAAAGTAAGTAGTTCACTTGGTAGCATGATCCAAGATGTGACAATCATTATCGAACATGGGTGCCACCCCACCCCACACACACACAAACACACACTATTTTATATATATATATATATATCACTCCTCAGAATTCAACTACTCCAATGTCCCTTATAAATACACACCCTCATCAAATATTAAACCATACTCCATACTTAAATAAATTTCTTCAAATCATGAAACCCTTTAGTCATGTTACCCACATTCTCATCCTCCTCTTCCTAAGTGTAGCAATCACCATTGCTATCCCTTCCCCATACAAGACCAACAAGTATGTTGGCAACAACTACGTCCAAGTGCAACAATTCTTGGGCCCACAGAACGCCGCTCGGGCGGCGCTCCGTTTGCCCCCGATGGTGTGGGACGAGAAGCTGGCTCGCTACGCTGCAATATACGCGAGCCAGCGACGTGGGGACTGTGAGCTTGAGCACTCGGACGGGCCGTACGGGGAGAACATCTTCTGGGGCAGCGGCGACGGGTGGACGCCGATGCAGGCGGCGGCGGCGTGGGTGGCGGAGCGGCGGGGGTACAACTACTTGTCCAACTCGTGTAGGTATGGCCAAGATTGTGGGCATTATACACAGATTGTGTGGAAGGATACTAAGAGAATTGGGTGTGCAAGAGTTGTGTGTGATGATGATAGAGGTGTTTTTATGACCTGTAATTATGATCCACCTGGCAATTTCTATGGAGAGAAGCCTTACTGACCCCTAAATCAAGGTCACATATGCATGTCACATTTATTTAATCATCTATACATATAATTTGTATAATATATACACATTTTTACACATTTGTATAATTTTAATTTTGGATTGTAAAGAGTGAAAAACTTCAAACGGTTTGTAAACAATAAAGTGAGTTCGCTTACATTTTTTTTTTTTAATTGGATTCTCTATTTCTATTTTTTGTGTCATTAATTGTTTTATATATATGTGTGTATATATATTAAACTGGGCATTTTTTATTAATTCTTTTTTTCTGACAAGATAAAGAGTAGAGATCTATTCGCTAATTTTTTAATTGATTTTTTCTGGGACTTTAAATGAAACAGTAGTTGCAAAAATAGATTTAAATATTAGTACTGCAATAGTTTTAAAATATTTTTATAGTAAAAAGGATATATAGTAAATATTTGGACTAGCTAATTAAAATACGCAAAAACTTGCATGAGATGAATCTTTTTTATCTACTAATCTAACTTATTTCCACAAACTTATATATGAATCGTAAAATATGGATAGTGGATTGACCCGTCTCACCGGAAAAGATTCGTGACGGTCTCAAATATGACTTACTCATTAAAATATAGGTGGATCTCATTATATAACGCCCCGTTTCTTTAAAGAATAAATCTCACTTGGACGTTAGTTTACATTAGAAATTGCTCTTTTCAAAAATAATAAAGATAAATAAAATCAGAAATAATAGGGAAATATTATCCCATAAAACATTGTTATGAAATACGAATTTTTGGAAAATGCAGCGGAAACGATTTTCTTGAAATTTCTTTCTTTACAGACACATTTTTAATACATTGAAAAGAGCGATAGAATAAAAATTTACATAAATAAACATATTTGGAATTTGTAAAATAAAACTATTTATTAAAATCTTCTCTGACCTTAATAATATCGGCTACCAGCATTCACTGTTCGCACGCTACGTCCTGGATACTTTAAGCTGAAAACATTTTTTACACATAGGGGTGAGTGCCAGAAAACACTCAGTGGGTCGACCTATGTTGTGATATGACATATATTATTATATTCATATCATATATATACATATTACACATTGCAAACTCCCGAGTAGTCCCATGAAAACCGCCTTGGATAAATATCCGAAGAAAATCTATCCGGACCCTAAGCCAATCCTATGGGTTTTTACACCCTCATGTCGGGTTTCCGAAGAATACCCTCTGTCTTGGGTTTCTGAAGAATACCCTACTTGGTATGAAAGTTTACATTTCACATAATAGTTCTCACATAACACATAATACACATTAATCACGTTCGCGTAGATTCATATAATTCACGACAAATTCAAATAGATAAAACAAATCTTTTACCATGTAATGATTTCTAAAGAAACCTCTCTTGTATGGGTATTATCCCAATCTTTTTTCATTTAAAACCAGTTGCATTTGTATCCCTTGAAATCATTAACCTTTGATAATATATAATTTACTTGAAAAGCAATCATATAATAATGACGTTCAACTCGAAATCGACTTCACTTAATTAATGAATTTAAAACCACATAATGCAATAAGTTTCACTTAGCAAATTGTACAATTAGAAACACATTTATTTGATAGGATTTTACCCCACCTTCATAAGTTTCGCCTTACTTTTCCTTTGTCCTGTCCCTCGTTCATATTTCCTTTAAGATATGAGCCGCCTTAGTATCTAGTTCACTTGTTCATAAAGAAATAAATGTTAAATTAATCTCTGGAATTATCGATCGACTTACTTTTCAAAGAGTATAATTTAAGTGGAAGACTCAAAACATTTCGAGTTCGATGTACAATTTCTAAAAGTTCCTTGTAAGCCTTAAGGGCAAATTGTTACATTGTATTCATTTTGGATCCTGTTGCTATTATGTTCAAATCAGAGATTGAGATTGAAGTCTTTAAAGCTGTAAGGCTCGTATTGTAATAATCAGAAATGTCTGTGGCCAATCTATAATTTATGCAGGCTCTGGGTCAAATTGCAGGTTGTAAAGAATTCAGGGTTAAATTATAATTAATGATAAATATAGTATGAAATTGTAGGAAAGGGCATGGGCTTACCCAATTTACAGCAAGACCCCTCTCCTTCCCCAACCCAACCCCGTCTCCTCTACCCCTCTTTCCCAGCCATATTTCTGCCATTGCCGGTGACAAAGCATCGTCGGCGACGCCCGACAGCCCCTCAACAACCACCGGACTAACAACCCAAAACTCAACAGATATACACACTCCACATGGGACGCACACACGGCACCACCACACACCACAACACGGCTGCCCTCTTTCACAACAATCACAGTGTCACCGCTGACAGCGGTGCTCACAGGCACACACACCTCGCCGTTGCGAGCGACGTTGGAGGTACCACGCCGCGCGACGACCGCGCCGGTGAGCTACATCGAAAGTGAGAAAGACAGGGGGAGAGAGAACAATGGAAATCCACTTCTTGTGTAGAAAAATCGGTGGAGGTCGTCGTGGTCGGGAGTTTCGAGCCCGGATTCTAGAAGGGCTCGGTTGGAGCTTTAGTTTGGGCCAAAAATATATATAACTGAAAGAAGGATGGCTATGGCGGCGGCTGCCATTGCTAGAGGCGGTGGTGGTGGGGAGAAAAACAAAGAGACGAGAGAAACTACCTTTTCTTATCTATCACAATTAATAGTCTGCTTTTCTCTTCCTGCAAAGGCTATGATATGAGAATAACTTGAAATGATGGTGATGGAGTGTCGATCGACAAGTAGAGAGAGATGGCTGATGACTCATGTTTCCACTCTTTTCATGGGCAGAAAAGAAAATAAATGAAATGGCTTCGATCTCTTAAAAAAGGCCCAATTCATATCTCTTTTGGGCTAACACCGGATCTTCCATTTTTTTGGGCCGAAACTTTATCACTCTAATGGGTTATATTTCCCCTCTTATTTGGGCCTGGTTCATATTTTGTGTGCGGTCACGGACGATTAGCTTCTTTTATACAAATTATCTATCTAGTCCAAGCATATTAATTAAAATTGGATCAAACAATTTAACACTATATATAATTTACTTGTGATAATAATTAATCGTACTTGTGATAATAACTAATCGATATCTTGGATCATTGTTAAAAGTTTATTTTACCTCCTTCGTCAACTTAGGATATTCGTAATTAATAATTAACTTTAGGTTCGTAATTAATAATTAACTTTGGGTTATTATAATATTGTATTGAACTACTTTGTAATTAATAATTAACTTTAGGTTCGTAATTAATAATTAACTTTGGGTTATTATAATATTGTATTGAACTACTTTATACGTAACCTTGGCACATTGATTTTCCCAAATTAAAATTTTTCCGACTTAAATCTAAGTTATGAAATGATAATCAAAACTTAATTTCATGAACTAACTTATTAAAATTCTCATGAACTTTAATTACAGATTAATTTTATTCGGGTGTTACATCCTCCTCTCCTTGAAGAAATTTCATCCTCGAAATTTTAGGAATGTTAATATTATCTAACTAAAATTCAATCTCATCCTCGAAATTTTAGGAATGTTAATATTATCTAACTAAAATTCAATCGTACCCTATTTCATATTTCTCTCCTTAATTATATCTTTTCAATTAAATCTTTATAAGAAAGATTTCTTGATTTTCTCGATGATCTACGAATGAGATTCTACCCTATTTATACAAGTCTACTAAATGATGGAGATCAATTTGATCTAAAGGCTAGGAGTTAGTCTATTAAATGATGGAGATATTCTACCCTATTTATACAAGTCTACTAAATGATGGAGATCAATTTGATCTAAAGGCTAGGAGTTAGTCTATTAAATGATGGAGATCAATTTGATCTAAAGGCTAGGAGTTGTTCTCTAGATGAGATTCTACCCTATTTATACAAGTCTACTAAACGATGGAGATCAATTTGATCCAAAGGCTAGGAGTTAGTCTACTAAATGATGGAGATCAATTTGATCTAAAGGCTAGGAGTTGTTCTCTAGAACACTCTACAATTCCTTATTCTATAAGAATGTTTTTGGATATTCCTAGAATTACGTGTAAAGATATTATGGAGTAATTGGTATCTTAGTAAAAATTCAATGGAATCTATAGGTGTTATGTTTTTTTTTTTGTTATACATATACTCTACATGTATCATATTTATATAAGAGTATACATGTGATACCTGAAGAATATATAGTATGTATAGTATGTATTTAACACCAATATGATGATTAATTTGGAGGCACGTGCCTCAGGGCACATAAATGTCACTCATAAATTATTAAGGATGATCATACATCTAAACTAGATTTACGAAAATATTTGTACATACATTTATATGCATATTAAATACATATTGAAAGTTATAAACATATTGAATAGATATTGAAAGTTATAGATATTATTGAGGATGAGGATATATATTGAAAGTTATAGATATTATTGAGGATGAGGATATATATTGAAAATTATAGATATTATTGACGATGAGGATATATCTCAACTAGATTAAAGAATATATCCATATTGAAAGTTATAAATATTATTGAGGATGATGATATATCTGAATTAAATTTATGAATATATCTATATTGAAACTAAATATTTATACATATACTTGAATATTATAAAATTAGCTAGGTACATATACTATAAAGATTTATTCATATTCTTATTAGGTATATATTATAAAGACTTATTGAACATGTTATAAAACTTATTGGAGAGGCAAAATCTTGCGTACCCGGTGCACCGTACCCCCAAAGGTATTTTTAGTTTGGTATTAAGTATATATCCATGAGGTATTATTGAAGTATTCATAAGGTATTAGTGGTATATTCTTGAAGGTATTAGTGGTACACTCATAAGGTATTAGTTGCATATTCATAAGGTATTACGTGTATAATTGAAATATATGTTTTAGTGAATGTATTATTCAAGGTATTACTTGTTAAATGTTAAGGTATTACTCATGTTACTTAAAGGTATTACAATAAGTGTTTGGGGGCACGCAAGACCTACTCTATTGGAGATTACCAGATATCGAAGTTGTATTTTATTATTGCAATATTATTGATTAGTGACTCACATTTTTATTTTTAAATTGTTTTTATTTACTTTAAACTATTTTTAAGACTTAATTAATAAAAACCAAGAAATTAGCTAAATTTTTTTTAAAGATAAAAATCTTGTTATTAATCTTATAATCTTATTATGGCAAATGCTGTTGTGCACCAGGTGCACGGATCTGGATTGCTGCAATTGGGGCGACCCGACCCGGATCCGCGCACCTAGATTTTCCTTTTTTTTCTCTTTTTTTTTTTCACTTCAGGTTGTTACCTTTATGTTGTAAGGATGTGACCTTTACATTATATAAGTGTGACCTTTATATATAAATGTTATGACCTTTATGTTCAGTAACTTAGGAAAAAATGAAGATTTTCAGGTTTTTTCGCTTCAAATTAAGACTTTTATGTTATATTGTTGTAACATTTATGTACAATTCTTGTGAGTACAAATATTATGACCTTTATAATTCATAAGTTTGAAAAAAAATTGAAATTTTCAAAATTCAGTGCATTTTAAGGATGAATATATGTGCAGCTAATATTACATAAACATAAATATGTACAAATTTTGCTAAAATTCTTCATTTTTTTTCTAAGTTAGAGTATATAAAAGTCATTATATTTATACATAAAGGTCAAACTTATATAACACAAAGGTCACAAGCATATAACATAAAGGTAACAACCTGAAGCGAAAAAAAAATAAAAAATAAATAAATAAAAGTGCGCGGATCCGGGTCGACCCGGACCCGACCCGAATTGTATGTGTACCAGTTGCACAGGAGACTAACTCTCTTATTATTAATTAGTTTGACATGTTTGAATAATTTCTTCTAGCCAACCCACATTTATTTTATTTTTCAATTATTTTTTACTTATATTTTAGTCTAAAATTTTTAAATTGATATATTTCAAATTTATAAGCCTTTTATATAGGTATGTGTTACTTTAACTAATTAAGCTAAAAGTTTATATTATTTACTAAGTATATTATCAATATTAATTTAGATATCATTAAATAACAATATTTATTAGTTTTAAATAGATTTAATTTGTAAAAAGTAAAATTAAAATGAAAAAAATTGGTGGATTGACAAGTGTCCTTTGTGATTGTTCTTTTCGTATATATAAAAGATAGTACTTCATATTACAAATTGTGTTAAAAATAATTCATGATTTATAAATTAGATTTTTCTTTATATAAATGAATTTGAATTGTTGAATGAATTTAAGCTCTAATACATACTTTTTAATCTATAAATTAAATTTAGGTTTGTAAAAATGGATTAGAATAATCTCTAAGGGCTCGTTTACTTTGGTGGTCGGGATTGTTTGGATTGTTTAAAAAAAGTGGGATTGCACTGTTCATGTATGATTAAAAAGTGTTAATTTGAGTGTTTGGTATGTAGGTTTAGATGTAGGTTTAATTAAATTTTTGTTTGGTTTGAATGATTGTGAGTGAGTTAAAATGAGTTTGTTTATAAAATTGTGTTTGGTATATTGGTTAATATGGATAAAATGAAGGAAAAGACAATTTTGCCCCCAAACATTTTTTTATTAAAATTTATACAAGTAACACTACTTTGCAAAATCCATACCAAAGCTATGAGTCAAAATGCTGCCATGGAAGAAGAGCTTCCATTCGAATGAATAACCCAGATCTGTTTCTCCAACCTCAAACTTGAACCTTCAATTCACTCGTCCTTCCAAGATCTCGTCTATGGCTACCGGTTTTTGCGACTTTGTTGACATCAATCCATGAAGTTGATTCATTGCACATCCCTCTATCCTCGGCTTCCCAATATGTAAGCTTGCACTTCTTTTCCTTTCTTGTAACAGAAATCTGTTTGAATGGTCATGAATTTGTATTTGGGTCTTCTTTTGTGAGAAGTTAGTTGAAGACAGAAATTGGTACACATCTACTTCTCAACTGGATTCCGTGTGAATGCGAAGCAAACTGGGTTTTGGAGCATCCGATTTCGAGCAAAAAAGCAACTTGAGTTTTGTTAAAGTTTCGTAATGTCAACGAGGTAGAACATTAGTATTTCCGTGTTGAATATTGTGGATGCATTCTTGCCACTTTCATGAGTTAAATGCTGAAAAATTGATGTGAATGTGTAAGGATTTATCATATTCAAGTTGTGCAGGTTTGACTTATCATTATGTGGTTCTATTTTAATGTTGAGATGTGTAGAATTTGGAAATACAAGAACACATGTCTATCCGTTGTTTTGGAGAAGAAAAAAAAATGAGAAGAAATAATTTCAATGGCATAGGCAGTAGGATGAGTGTAGTCTTCATTTTTTATCATTAGTTGTTGTTATTGTCGTGTAGTTCTAATGCTCGTCCATATGTGCAAAGTTCAAGCATGTCGGACCACATCCCACCGAATACTTTGTTGCGATGTCGACATATGATTCCGATGCAAGTGCAAACATCGGGGACAAAAAAGAATCCCATGCGACGTTTTATGACTTGTCCTTTCCGAGGGCTACTTTATTTGCGGCCTTTGTTTTTTATTTACACCTTATTGTCATCCACGTATTATGGTTCCATGTACTAACTTGCAGAAATTGAACGAAATTGTAGAAAGAAGCTTGTGATGTGTTCATTTGGTTGGAGCCGCCGCTCGAAGGTCGTGCTCGAGATGTTTCAATTGAGTGTCTTGATAAGATTGATCGGTTGAAGTTGGAGCTTGCGAGTGCCGTAGCCCGTGAAAGAAAATTGAAGTTACTTATCATCTTACTACTTATGTTGTTGATGATGATGGTTGTAGTCTTTGTACGTAACACTACTAGCACGAAGGTAAGCGTGTCCCATGGTCTTTGTAAGTTGTAGTGAATTGCATGTCCAATGTGTATAATGTATTTGTGTTGTCCAAACCTTACTGCTGGCCTACTACCTTTTTTGGATATGACCCATGGCTAATATCATGTACCTGTTTGTAGTGGAAAGTGTATGCATGAAATTGACTTATGCAATGAATGTGTTCATGTGTTGTGTTTTTTTGCGCAGTGAAGTGCAATTCACTTTAAGTAGGTACCAATTTCATGCAATTTGTTATCATATGCAAGAGAAGTTTAGTCAAATACTCCATACAAAAGGATTCGGGCTGTTCAAATTACATAGGACCAAAATTTGCTAGCACACAAAACCATTGTTGCTAGCATTTGAGCAACTCCCAAACCTTTGAAATTAGTCATAGTCTCATCCCACCGTTAGTTATAAAACATGTTCATAAGCTACAGTTAGCCAAATACACGCCTATTATCCATCCATTTTCGGCCTTGCATGATGTCCTACATGCAACAAAAGTATGTACACACAACATAGGTCTTCATAGGGTGCAGAGCTTCGAATCCTTAATGCTCATTCTGCGAGGAGTCGAGGGGAACTGTACATCCCATCTGTCAGTTGCTTCGGGATCGAATGGCTCATCTTTGACCAAAATCGGCGATGCTGGTGACGAGCCAACGGGATCCATCACCACTTCAGCAGGTTGGTGGTACGAATGTATAATGCTCCAAGTTTCGTAGAATGGATACCCACTTTCTCGAAAGAGGACTTGGTGCTCGTTCTCCTGTAATGTAAACATGTGTTGTTATCTCATGGATATAGCTTTCATGTAGTTTTTGCAACTTCCATCATGTTATGTTTGCATACAGTCCACTGTAAATTTATCGAACACTACATTTTTTTACCTTGCCAATGAAATGCCAATATTCGACGCTAACGTGGATGCGATTCTTTCCCTTGTTATATTTCAGCCCAACATTGTTGTTGACGTAGTCAACGAACATCGGGAACAGCCTGACGTTGTTGGCAACGAACTTCTTCACGTTGTCTTCACTCCATCGCGGATCTCCTGTTTCATGCCTCAACTCCTGCGCGATTGAGGCACATACATTTGCAAGTACGACGCTGTCCTTGAAATTCCGATTGTACCCCGAATTGTCCAACCGCTGAACCAATTCTGCAGCCTCGTCGTAAGTGAAGACATGGAAGAAGTTTTCCATCTTACGGTTCCTCTTAGGCATTTTTCCCTACAATCTGCCACATTGAGCTGTTAGACATTTTTGCCAAGAATTTGAAATGAATATAATTTCATGTTGCTGTCAATACATGCAGCAAGTAATTACCTCACTTGCAACACATTCTGAAAAATAATTAAACTAGGCTACAGAAACACATTACAATGCATACATAAGATGGCAAAGACTTGAAGACCAATGCAATGATTGCTTAGAGAGATTATAAATGGATTGGGAAGATGCAGTGTGCTTTCGAAAATGAATAGCATAATGCATATAGTTGTGGCATGTGTTGTTAAATTCTCATAGCCACTTATATGCAGCCGTGTGTGTAATGATGTGATTGTATGGATGAATTTATTTCATTAATCAATAGTTCCCATATAGCATAGTCAAAGTTTGCTACTTGCAGTAATCAATATCTAATTGTGGTCCCTACTGTGAAGCATGAATGCATTAGATTTCTTTGCACCAAATTTAAATTAGTGAATGCCTATATTTTTCCGGATTTGCAACTATTTTTGTCAACAAAACCTGCAAAGTGGAAGAGTCAAAACATAAAGCAAATGCAGTGTTATATCACTTCATTGTACATCACACCTTTTTAAATTTGTCTTCTATTGCTTAAATGCATACTCACACAAATGGCTCATTTCTTAAATACACTTGTCTTTATATACCACTTATTATACAGAGCACTTCAACAAAAAATTGAAGTGCCATTTCATTTTGTGACAATAATTCCCCCCCCCCCCTCCCGTACACTGAAATCTAAAACAATGGTGAGAGATCCCTCGGGTTTAAGACAAGAGGACTACATTTACGGTCTTGAATGGGATGTAAATGTCGTCACCCTATTCGCAGAGGTGCTTGCCGACCAAGCACGAATGGGTCATTTTCAGCCCCATGGCTTGAACCGACACGCAATACAAACGGCGCAATACATGTTGTCAAAGTTTTTCAACAAGAGCTTCGAGCTCAAGGAATGTGTTGAGCAAGTCCGTTTGTTGCGAAAAAGACATTCCACTTTCTCAAACATCTTGATGCGTGACGACGTGGCTTGGGCCAACGAGAATAATGAACTTGCCTACAACGACCACACATGGAAGGAGATAGTCGCGGTACGTCAACCTCCTTTGCTGTCGATTTTCTTTATCACATATATGGTTATGTATTGATCATAAGGATATTTGTTCCCTTAATTATTTTTTGTTTCCTTCATTGAAGTTGGATCCTTTTGCATGGGCTTATTGCACGTATGGGGATCCTCACTGGGAGGATTTGCAAGCAATGTTTGGTCCACCTACTATGGGTAGAACCTTTACTCCTAACAAAGTTGTCGATGGAAGAAATATAATTGTCATTGAGGATGACATGAAGACGCCACCTCTCCCAAAGTACACACCTTTGGATGAGGTAATTGAGATTTCGAGTGATGCATCGGGTAGCTTGTCGAGTAGTTTCATGAAAGAATTGGAAGTCGGAGGCAATGATTCCGACGATGATGGGTCTTATCGTTCTCCATCTTTGAAGACGGAGTCGAGCTCCAACAATCGTACTCCTAACTCAAAAGGCAAGTCAACGATGTTTGGGGACAACATTTGCATGAGCTTATACGGGGCTTCATACGTCTCGTCGTCCACAACGGCCTCCCCCAATAGCAAGAAATGATGGCAAGCAATGTAATCCCAGTTCCTGTGCATAGTGTGTTTGATTTTTTCAGTTTGTACTCTGTCCTAGCATGCTACGATCGTTCAATTTCTGTTTTTTAACTACTGCCCTCGGCATATGTAATATTTGCAAGTATTAGTGTGTTTCCACGTTATGTTTCCATTATTGAGTCTTTCCATTATTGGCCTTAACCTTGTCATCTACATTCAACAAACCTATCTAATAATTTATGCTTATGTATATTTCCCAAGTTGCCAAACACTTGGGCTGAAAAAAAAAAAGTTGCCAAACATTTGAGCTGAAAAATAAATAGTTGCCAAACACTTGGTCTGAAAACAAAAAAGTTGCCAAACACTTGGTCTCAGTATTAAATAAAATTGCCTAATATGCTTATGTATAAGACACGCCCATCTCCATATCATTGAGGGTAGATATGTTCGAATCATGAACCTGTCTAATACATTAGAAATAGTAACTTATAACATCTAACGTCAGCATGTTTTAATTTAAAAGCACACGAAATTGAAAGTCCCCTAGCAAGCCATATATGTACAAAACACAAAATGAACCCTTGAGCATCCGTTTGCATCACCTAAACATCATAGTCGAGTCTCTATCACAAAAGTATGTACAACGACGATGGCTCTACATCTTCTCCATGATGTCCTTGACTAACACATGTCGTGCCTCATCTGGCACGCTGAGAAAGTAGTCCAACGAACTTTCGCTCGACGCTAAGTAGTGCCCAACGTGCACTCTAGCCTCGAAGCATGGGAAGTCATACGTCCCAAGGATATCAAACACTTGGGATCGTTTGGCAGTTGGGGACACTTTCTCGGCCTTCCTCTTAGCCACTTCTTTAACACTTGTCTTAATCTCACACATGTCCTGTGCGTTCCTCTCGCAATACTTGGACAATGTTTCCAAATAAGGATCAGGTGAATCTACTTCTACCCGTCTTGCCTTACCCTTCCCACAACGGGCCGACGTGTTAGAAGATTCAGCATTGGTTTTGGACATGAAAGCAGTAGATGTCTCCTCGTTCGTGTGCGGGGCAGCCATGTTCGATGACATAGTGGGCTCAGTATTTCCCGTGTTTAAGAAATCCTGCAAAGCGTCTATGAACCCTTGAGCATGCTCTCCAGTAGCACGGTCCTTCCCAAATATTTCGACCCACTCGTTGAAAAAAGGCCATGTTTTGTAACGCATGGTTCTCACAGTATTGTCCTTCTGAAGCTTGCAATAAAAAATTTTTGAGTCATGAGATGTAAGTCAAAATCATGGATTCACATATTCATAATACCTTGACATAGGCAGCCCAAACATCGTCCGGCACCTCAATCATGTTGTTGTGGCCTAGGCCGAATCCACTGGTATTTAGCATTTGTGAGAGGTGGTGGTACATTTTCTTCCACGAATGGATTTTGCTAGCAATATGTGGTTCCGCCTTCAAGTCTGTACCGGGAAATTGTTGAGCTAGAGCTTGTTCCAACAAGTTTAAGTAACCCGTTCGAAAACCATTATCTGTCTTGTACCCTCTGACAACCAAATCCCTTAATGCATGAATGAGTTCTTGCTCTTCATGAAGGCTCCATGTCCTTCTAGTGTTAGTAGATGCTGTCTTTTTCATTATTCCACTCTTTGTGTGGCTCATTGCTAGTAAATCAAAAGTTTTGTATAAGATAACAAATTGAGATAACATTATTCGAAGCATAGGCAGTGTAATATGGATGATTGACAATCATTGTGGGGACAATCAAAAAAATACAGCTGCCATGTTTCTTAAAAAAGTTATCTCATCATCCAATAATCCTTCAAAATACACAATCATCACAATGGAAAGTAGTCATACATGGCAGAAAATTTTAGCTAAAAGATGTCGAGTTACATTACATCAATCCTAAAATGGATTCAGCCTATTGTTCCACATTTCTACAACAATGTTTTCTCTCTGATCAGTCCACTCTTGTGATGACTCAACATGGTCAACATACGTTTGGTCCACAGGGGGCTCAAAGTCGGGGTCTGGGAAAAGGTCTGGCACCTCATTTTCCAAGGGGTCGATAGTTGCGTGAGTACGAATGAAGTTGTGAAGAAGACAGCAAGCTAAGATAATGTGGTTTTGCGTCTTGATTGGGTAGAAAGAGTTGCTCCTAAGAATACCCCAACGAGCTTTCAAAATCCCAAATGACCTCTCGATAACATTACGGGCTCTAGCATGCAACAAGTTGAACAACTCATGAGGTGTTGCTGGTTGTTGGGAAGACTGATGCCATTCTTGGAGATGATATCTAACACCCCGATAAGGTGCTAGAAATCCATTTCCATTTGTGTACCCTCCGTCACATAAGTAGTAGTTCCCTGTAAGATATTATTTCATATTGTTACCTCTTTTTCATTTGAATTTATTTAATTGTGTATGTATCGAGATGTTTTTAGATAAGAAACAAAAAATTTACCTATTGGGACTTTTAATCCATTGGGACGGGTAATGGCATCACGCAGAACACGACCATCGGCCGCCGACCCCTCCCATCCAGTCAACACATACACGAAATTCATGTTCCTATCGCACACAGCTAAGACATTGACGGAGACAAAGCCCTTGCGGTTCCTATATCTGGGTTTTTCAGCAAGAGATACCTTCACAGGGATGTAAGTGCCGTCTAAGGCACCAAGACAGCCCTGCAAAGTGTTAGATGGGTAGAAAATCTTAGGAAAAAAGATTGAAGTTATGAAAGTCTACCTATTTTGGAAGGGGGAATTTTACGTTATGCAATGACATTGTCTTGTACCTTAAAATATTTCCAACGATCGGATTGCTCATCAGCGGGAATGGGTGTCGGTTCAACCAGAAGAATAGTGTGTAGTGAGAGCAAACATTTGAGGACAGAATTGAAATGTTTACTTATTGTATGGCCACTTCTGAAAAAATCATCCTTCACTATTCGGTTTTTTTTGTGGTGAGAAAGGATTGAAAGAAAAATTGCAACTTGCTCGTGAATGGATACATGCTTCGTAGACTCAAGACCGCCTACGTGCTCCAATAGGTAACAAAGGCGGCTGAAAGAGTCACGAGACATACGGAGATGATTTATGCAAGTCGAATCACTTAAAATGGTAAGGTCACGAATGTGCTCTAATTGTCGAGTTATTTTTAATTTCACATTGTACATTTTCCTACTTCGAGAGGGAAGTTGAGTAGAACTATTTCGACGCCGTCTGTGGATATAGGCAAATGTGATGAGGGTACACAAGAACTTGAAAGACGCATTAATTGCTTCAACAGCACGACACATGAGCTCGAGGTCAGAGATCTCGTCCATATTTAATATCTAACATTGGCAGGAATAACAGATTGCATAAATGACAGGATTGTCTTCATTATTCCATTCAAAAAAATTTGTAGCTAAGGATGATAATTGGAAACCATGGTCTTCAATTTCTGCCGCCCACACATTTTACCACAATCACAAAGGTCATGAATGCATTTACCATAGGAATTACTTAATGGCAGAAAGTTTGGCAAGTGCAAGGGAAAAGACGATGTTTGGTGTACGTGAAAGTGATGTGTGAACGGCTCATGCTTCTAATTTCATAAAAGTTTTTACCAACAGCCTTGAAAAGACGGGGGCAGTAGTTATACACAGCAAACGGGGTTGAAGACGTGTTACTGACTGTAATTGGTAGGTTCGGTCATTTAAACTAGGCCTAAAATGGAATAGTATTTCGAATGAATCCAGTATTGATAGTGGCATGAAGAGGCAACAATAAACATTAAAACATTAAACCATCAGATATACATTTGGACTTAGCACACCAATTAAAAATCCCCGTTTGCAACTTCAGCCAAAGCATACATCAAATGATGTCAATAATTTCATGTGTTTTAATGATTAACGATGAATTAAGTTACCATCCAGTGAGGATCTCCTAAAATCTAGCATAGTCTTACATTTTAAAATGCGGCCACAACTTTGCACATACAACAAAGATTCCTAAGACTACAGCAAGCAAACTCAAACCTAATCAACTAAACTGCAATTATAAATGCCTCATGATAGTGCGTCTTATGATTAACACCAATGCATGTGAAGACTTAGGTAGCATGTAACCTGGTATAGCAAGGATGGCCTTGATAGCAAGTGATGACGAATCACGCTCTATGTGTGTACTTCACCTTTCAACTGCTACAATGTACACACAAAAATCTGTTAAGTAGTGTTTCAATGTACTCACCATTTACATGTATTTAAATTCATATTTCAGGCCTGTTGTTCTGATAACAGGCAAGGTCGAAGGATTACTAGTGCTTATCCATAAATCTACTATTAAATACGAATAGCAAGAGAAATATTTTGATCTGTGGTAAAATTGAAAGGAATTTGCAAGCTTGCATCACAGTTTGTTAGATTGAAGTTTCCATGCTAGTTAACATGACAACAACATTGCTAGCAGAGCCACAAAGGGGAAAGGGAAGAATTGAGGAATGCTACAAGCAAAGATACTAAGAAGAAAGGGGTTGAGACTAAATACAGATAGATAGATCTACATTAATATAAAAACACGCAGCAAGTACGCAAAGTTCTGTGTGCATCTGTATCTATTCTATATCTATCCTTTATGTTGGGCTGTTTGTACATATGGCGCCGAATCATTTTCTCTCTCTGATCTATCCCTTTTTGAGACTCTATTGAAGCCACACCTACACATGCATATACAAAAACAAATACATACACAACGATAGCATCTACAGCTTTCACTCCCTGATTTGACCAATTCAAGTTTGGTCAAGAAACCTCTTTAAGGTTCTTTTCTCTTTGAGCTTCATATTTGCCTAGTTCCTGATATGGGTTTTATTCAGATTTTTGTGGATGAAAGTGGATTTTGCTTTATCTTTAATTTCCTTATAGTGGGCTTCTCTTCATTTTTATTGGGATATAAGGGTTTCTGCAACATTTCTTGTTTCTGGGTTTTTGAACTAGATATGTTCGATTTCTTGTCTCAATTTCATATCTCCATAAAGTTTTAGTTTAAAAGGCACTAAGCCACCTCAATGGTTTTCCTCCTCAGATATCAGAATGCAATTTCGAATCCTTTGGCAAAAATTTCCACGTTGAAATATGAATTACCCACACTCATCATTTGCAAAATGTACCAAATGAGCATCACAGATCCAATAAATACAAGAGTATCAAATCTCATCACAATTTACACTAAAATAATTTAAGCAACATGGATCGACAAAGAACACCAACCCCCTCAACACTTCAGAAACATATATTTACTCATTCTTTTTTAACAGAATTAACCTGACATATACTGAAATTTGGAGAATGTGGACAACAAATTACACTCATTCGACCAAAAATTTTCCATGAAATATGTATAAAATTCTATCCTCTGTTAAAATCGGCTTCGAGTTCGTGCGAAAGCATGCCTACCTTAAGCTTACAGTGTGTTGCTCGTCGTCTTGATAACTCCAACTCGAGAGCTTCCAACTGTGCAGCACTTCATACGCCGAAGGGGAAACTGGTGCGCAGATCGACGAAGGCTCCCTTCCTACTTTGCAGCACGACGAACGCCGACGGGGAAAGAGGTGAGTCGCGCGACGAAGGCCGATCCCTTCCTACTTTGCAGCTCGACGAACGCCGACGGGGAAAGTGCTGAGCAGCGCGACGAAGGCCGCTCCCTTCCTACCTTGAAGCTCCACGAACGCCGATGGGGAAGTGTTGAGCAGCTCGACCAAGGCCGATGGTTCCTAGCGCTGCGAAAATGTTGGACCAAGGTTGAAGGGGAAGGGGCCAAAGGGGAAGGGATAGGGTTTAGAAGAAATGATGTATATATGGAATGGCATTCATGTTATTATCTTCAAAACTAAGGCCAAAACAGTCATTCCACAATGAACAGTAGGGGTATATCCGAAATTTCACATCTATTACTGTTTGGTTTGAATCAAACCCACCAAAAGTGGTGGGTTTAATTTGCACACCATAATCCAGGCCAATCCCACCAATTTATCCAGCCCAAGCCCACTGGATAATTTTAAACTTGGATTAGTAACCCTCAAACCAAACATGAGTTTAGGCTGGATTCTAAACCTAATCCAGCATAAACCCCCAAACCAAACAGCCCCTAAGTGATTAATTAGCTTCTGTAATTTTGTTAATATTTCATCTTATTTATTAACACTATAGTATTAGTAAACTCTAAATAAATATTGATAAGTATTTCATCTTATTCTTCATATATTTAAAATCATATTTTGTTCTTCGAAACAAAACGGTATATATTGTTGATAACAAGCAACAGTAATACCCTACACTAGCAAAAAAAAAAAAAAAATGTCCACAGAGAAAACCGCCCACGTCGCCGCCTTCGCATTCCCGTTCGGCTCCCACCCGGCGGCGCTCCTCCACCTTGTCCAGCGCCTCTCCGCTGCCTCGCCCACCGTCCGTTTCTCCTTCTTCAACACCTCGGAATCTAACCAGAAGCTTCTGTCGACGGTGAGTCTCAATGGCTGCGACAACCTTAGAGTGTACGACGTAGAAGACGGCGTGCCTGATGGCCACGTCTTCTCCGGTAATCCGATCGAGGTGATTGGACTTTTCATTAAAGCCACGCCGGAGAATTTCAGACGGCGTTTGCGAGAGGTTGTCGACGAAACAGGATTGAAGGCCACCTGTCTATTGACCGATGCTTTTCTGTGGTTTTCGTCGGAAATGGCGGCGGAATTGAGGATCCGTTGGGTGGCGTTCTGGACCGCCGGTCCAATGTCGCTTTCTCTGCACATGTACACTGATGAGATCCGCTCCAGATTAGGGCAAATCGGTTAGCTAATTTTGTAGATTTATTTAGATGTTTAATTAATTCTGCACCTTGATTTTCGCAATTAACTGTGTGCATAACAAACAAATTCAGGATAATCATGAAGTTGCGATTTGATATTGTGTTTGATTTTACTGGTAAAAAGTTGCATGGAAATTCCATAATTTCAATTTGTTATTTCACGCTATGAATCTGAATTTCTAGATTAACTATCATAATATCACAGGAAGCTTGCAAAATGAGGATCAAAAGCTTGATTTCCTCCCCGGAGCGTCTGCTATACGCGCCTCCGATTTACCTAAAGAGTTCTTCCATCTTGATCAGCCATTCGCCCGCCTGCTCTACGACATGTCACTCGCCATGCCACGCTCCGCCGCCGTTCTGCTCAACTCCTTCGACGGAATCCAACCTGACGTGGAAAATGATCTCAAACTGAAGCTGCAAAAAGTTCTCAACATCGGACCGTTTCCCCTGCAACCGCAAACGCCGCCTGATCACGACCAAGGCGGTTGCCTCGCCTGGCTGAGCAGCCAGGCGGCCGCCTCGGTCGCCTACATCAGCTTTGGCACGATGCTGACGCCTCCACCGCCGGAGCTGACAGCTTTGGCGGAGGCGTTGGAGGAGAAACAGATTCCTTATCTCTGGTCGTTAAGGGATCATTCAAAAAGGCAATTGCTGGAGCCTTTCTTCGAGAGGACTAGCTCGATCGGAAAAGTGGTGGATTGGGCTCCACAGTTGCAGGTGTTGGCACATTCTTCGGTGGGGGTGTTCGTGACGCACTGTGGGTGGAACTCGGTGATGGAGAGCATAACCGGCGGAGTGCCGATGATTTGCCGGCCATTTTTCGGTGATCAGATGATCAACAGGCGGTGCGTGGAGGAGGTGTGGCGGATCGGCGTCGGCGTGGAGGGCGGCGCTTTGACTAAGCCCTGTATGATGAGTGCTTTGGATGTTGTTATGGTGAAAGAAGAGAAGAAAATGAGGGAAAGTATTGCAAGACTGAGAGGATGTTCTTCCATGGCTGTTGCTGAGAATGGAAGCTCTACTGAGAATTTCAAATCTTTGTTAACATTAGTTTCATGTAAACAAGAATAGAGGTTAGTTAATGACTATTGTCTGATGTTAATTTTGAAATTAGATTGCTTGTTTGGATGGATGGATCATGAGAAGCCCAATGGGTTCATATTCACTCTTTATGACACAATATATATTGGGCCTAAGCTAACAGGCTAGCCCAGCCCACAATTAAACACCTTTCAAAATTTGAATATACCAGAACAGATCCATTCATTAATACACTATGTTTGATTTCTGAAATTGCTTCACTACTTTTTTCAATCGGGGATTCAAGCCGGACACAATATGTAGTAGTAATTAGATAGTGACATTTATATACACGAATGTGTAGGATTCTTGTGAGACAGTCCCGTGGATCTAATTGTATGAAATGAGTCCAATTGTTGGTAGGAAAATTTTATCCCGCCAAAATGTATTTACGATGCAATCTCATATAAATTCTTATGCACATGTACATGACAGAAAAGAGTTGAAGCTGTCTGCAGACAAACTTAATGACTCAGCAATGACTTGGTAACATTACTTTTCATCTTTTTTCTTTGAATTTTACTTGATTAAATCCTAACTTTGAAATGAAAAGATGGATATCCATGGCTGAATTTCATCGGAAACTTGAGATTTACTGTAAACTTTGTATTCAGAATCCAATATGTAAATAAACTCAAGTGAAATATTTATGGGCAAATTAATAGAAATATATAAGTAACATAATATAACATATTTATTCACACAATTTACAACACTTGATCTCCATGGATCAAACTTCTTCTCTTTTATGCATCAACAGCAACAAATTTAGCTCCTATGGATTCTCACCTAATCAACATCACTGCATGCTATTATAACCTATATCAAAATCCCCATACATTTCTTCAGATTGACCTAGCATTGTTGCTGAATCCCACGAGTTTGATGATGTTGAGTTCATGTCGAATTCGTTCGACCACCATCCCAGATTCATGTCCTTTGATACCTCTCCCATCTCCTCAAAACCATCAAACTGATCAGCTATCTGATCTGTAGGAAAACTGGAAGATGCTGATGATCTGTTGTTGAGCAAATCATCAATCTCAGCCTCACTTATGAAACACTGATTTCCATTAATAGCGGTTTCTGATGATGAGAAGCAATTGGTCATGGAGTTGGCAAGCTCATCTTGGTGTTCAAGAACAGGTGGAGGATGATGAGGCTGTTGATCATGATCTTCAATGTTTTGATTCTGGTTCATTGAATTTAGGGTTTCGATCATCTTGTGATTTAGCTTGGGCCAAAGGGCTGGATTGTTGTAGAAAGAGAGAGGGCTGTGAAGGCTTTGAAGATGCAGATGAAGTTGAAGCCTTTCAAGAGCTGAACTGCTCAGATTCTGGAGATTGAAGCTGCTATCTTCTCTTGAATCTTGGCCTCCAATCCACGCACGATTGGTGCTCGATTGCTTTCGCCTTCCCAGCAGCTTCTTCTTCAGCCTTGTGTTCCAGTAGTTCTTGATGTCATTGTCTGTTCTTCCTGGTAGCTGAGCAGCAATTACAGACCACCTATATACCATATTTGGATCAGAATATGTTTCAATATTTCATATGAGAGAGAGAGAGAGAGAGAGAGAGAGAGAGAGAGAGAGATGTACCTGCTGCCAATACTGATATAGAGGCTGCAAATAATGCTGTCTTCTTCTTCAGTGAATCCACCATGTTTGAGATTAGGTCTGAGATAATTGAGCCATCTTAGTCTGCAACTCTTTCCACATCTCTTAAGCCCTGTGAATTAATTATATGATCACTTCAATCAGATTAAACTTCATCACGAACTTCATGAACACACACACACACACACACACATGTATGATTAAATTATAAGTACCAATTTTCTGAGGAAGAGCAATCCAATTGCCACCAGTTCCATAGGTGTCAATATAAGACTTGAGCTTAGCATCTTCCTCAGGAGACCATGGCCCCT